>CAJNDT010006135.1:1548088-1583088 GCA_905221615.1 Symbiodinium sp. CCMP2592
TTTCGGGTTTAGGGTTTCGGACAGTTCACAAAACCCTAAGAGCTGAACCAGAAACCTTCAAACCGCGAGAAACTCCCCAACGTAGTTCCTTCTGTCACTACCTGGCTTCTCTATTGCTGGGTCCCAACTATGTGTACAGCTACATGGAGGGTATCGGTCAGTCCGTAGCCTACCCTCAACCCTGCTTAAAACTCTAAACCGTGGAATCTTGAGCCTGATGCCCAAAGCCTAATTACTTAAAGCCCAAACCGCCTACACCCGTTAAGCCCTGAAGCCTGAAACCCCTATGAACCCCGAACCCTGCGCGACGAAAGTTAGGCATAGAATTTGCAACCATCCTCTGGGAGGTCCCCGCGGTCGTTTGGAACCGATTCGGCGCCGTGCTCCAGAAATAGCTTCCTTGGGCTGAAACTGCATACTATACAGAGTTTAGGCTTTCGGGTTGATAATGAGCTGAATACATGAACTGAAATTATAAGGTTTAGGGTTTAGGGGTGGATACAGTGCTGAATAAATAGATTAGGTGTTACGGGTTTAGGGTTTTACAGGAGCTGAATACATAGACTAGGTGTTACGGGTTTAGGCTTTAGGGTTAGTGTTGCTAAGGAGCCGAATGCATAGACCTGCGTGTTAAGGGTTTAGGGTTGATAAGGAGCTGAATGAATAGACTAGGTGTTAGGAGTTTAGGGTTTAGGTTTGATGAGGAGCCGAATAAATAGACTATAGAGGCTTTACGCTTTAGGGTTGATAAGGAGCCGCATACATTTAGGGTTTAGGGTTGGTGAGGAGCTGAACAAATAGACTAGGTGTTAGGTTTTGTGTAGTATGCAAGGACATGGGTAGTTCTCAAAATTAGGGTCCCTGCTTTTGGGAACCCTAAATAATAGGTGCCGTATTATAATAGGGACCCCAAAAAGGATCCTAACTTTTTTGACAACCACCCATATACACCCTAAACCCTAATCAACCCTAAACCCTACTTAACCCTAAACCCTAAAGCCTTAACCCTACACCCTAATAACACTTATGGGGTCCCTAAATGCAGGTAGTATGCCGGGACATCAACCCCCAAAGCGTAGTCCCTGAGTTTCTGCCCAGTGGCGTTAGCTCTTCACAACCGACCAAGGCCGCATATCCTGGGATGCTTCGGCTTCCTTAACCGAATTAGGACGGGATGAACTGTAGGTTCCGAGACCATAGGAGGATTCACCGCATAACCCCTATAGCTTTATAAGGATTAACCATATAACCCCTAGTTTTAAGTTCGCAGATTCAGAGATCTGATGCTGCACTTTCTAAAGTTGCATGGCTGTAAGGCTGAGGCAGCCACCGGGCTCAATACCCTTAAGACTTTAGGGTTAGGTAGCAACTCTGGTTTAGCTTGCCTGCGCCGATTCAGTCATCCTCATGCCATTTGGTGTTTTGTGCTACGTCTGAGTGACAAAGTTGCTCCCAAGTCCTCTCGCAAGAAAGCTACTTCCTCAATCATTCCTGATTGGTCTATCCTTCCGTCGCATTGAATTCCAGCATGTTTTGACGCTCCGGATGCTTGTGCGGCTACGTGAGCATAGTGGGTAAAAAAAATAACCCCTAGTTTTAAGGAGCTTTTGGCCCTGAAAGGTGCAGCAAACACAATGATCAGGTACTTGGGTTCAAATTACCGTAGTAGTTGCCTACTTTCTGCTACCTAGGAACCCTGCAGTAAACCCTAAACCCCAAATAAGCTAACTATCTGGGTACCCTTTTCAGTTTATAGGGTCTAGGGTTCAAGGTTTAGGTTTGTGGGACATGTCCCGGTAGCGCTCCCAGTCGGCTTGGTTGCGGATGCACTTGAATGCCCTTGCAATGGGACAAGGGCATATTGGAGGACGCCTGCACAAAGCGCGGGGAGGTGGACGTGTTCATGGAGCGCCATGTGTTGCACCAAGAGTTCCAGTTGCTGCGAAGGAGGTCCTTCCGCAGCTCCGGGTTCATTGTCAAGAGTTCACCGAGGCGCAGATGCAAGGTTTCGAGGGCATCGGGCGCGTACGTCTCATACAGCGGCGGGACTCTGTCAGAACTGGAGGGGCTCCTTCGTAGCCAGATGTTGTGGTCCCGAAGCACCATGCTTGCATGCAATTTTTGCATTTGTCCATGTAGAAGCTGTTCAAGGAGCCAAGAGTCGCTTTCACGGCTGAGCACCAGCACATACAGCAGCTTCAGCTCGATGCCAGGAAGAAGACATCGCTTTCTGTAGTTGTTGAGGAGTGTCGTAGCGGGAACTCCGCGTTGCCACGGCGTGACATGCATCGAGGTCTTCCCCACCTTGATTATGTCGGAGCTGTAGCGCAAAAGCACACCAGAGCAACTCATCTCCCCTTTTGCATGTCGGCGGGACCCCTATGAGAAACGATGAGCCGAGCCGAAAACCTGAAAGAGTTGGACTGGAGGTTTACTGCACAGGGTTTCAGCCCTTACAGCGGGGAACTCCTTACCCTTCTCTCCGTGCCTGTTCGGGGAAAACACTCGTGAGTAGACTATCACAAGCTGATCCTGCTTGATGATACAAATCCTGCATGACCTTGATGAACCTAAAGTATGGGAATTACGGTATATTCCTCATTATGGGTAATGCAGCAATGCAGGGTTTGTATCATCAACCGAAGCAGTCGACATGAACATCATCCCCACAGTTAAAGCACAAGCATGAAATCTACCATACACCTAAAACTCGAAAACGAATTGAAACTCTAGTGAAACGATGAAAGCCTGTGAATTCGACAGAGACTCCAGTAACCCCTAAAGAAGGTTCCCTTGTTCAGAACCCCTATAACCCCTAAGAGCTCAATCAGTAAACAAAACGCCCAATCATCCAGAATTCGGCATGCAGTATACCATGTTCCTTCGCCTATATTCAGGCTGCTCGAGTATTAAAGTAGCTCACCTTAACCTACCAAACCCTACCTTTTTGTAGGTTCTTATTATACACCCTAATATGGAATTTATAGGGACCCTACTTTTTTGTAGGTTTGGGTAGGTTAAGGCAGAATCTTAAGCCAGTCGGCCCTTAAACGCAAAGCTCCCAACACGAAGAAGCCGCGGCACCGAGTGGGGTGATGCCGGGCATGGATGCCCGCAGTCGGCTCCTGTGTTAATCAGAATAGGGGTTCCTTCAAAGGGGTCCTTTAAAGGGCTACTATAAGGGATCTATAGTAGGGTTCTATAGTACAGGAGGTGTGTGTGTGTGTGTGTGTGTGTCTCTCGTTTGTAAACTTTGTTTTTTTCTTGGTGGTGGTTGGGAGTACGTAGTTCATATTCGGGCTTGCAGGATTTATACAACTGTTGCTGATTTGGGTTTAGCGGTTCGTAGAGTTAGGCCTCTCTGGTATAGTAGTATAAGACTCGCAGGTTGAGATTTCAGGGTTGAGGCTTTAGCTGGAGATATCCCGATCTCGCGGTGCGTATAGGGATCGTCTACGGACTTTACCGGCTTATAGGGTTTCGGAATGTTAAGGCACAGAAACTCCAATGTTGAGGGTTAGGGGTTGGGAGTTGCTTCCCTTTCTTCTGGGACCTTTGCTATGAGAGACGGATCATTCGCTGAGGAAGCTGTTGACACGTGAAAACTAGTGGTGTCCCCTCTGGCGTTTAAACAATATATTACGGTGTAAGGATATAGGGCTTTGGGTTCATTGCTTGTCCTAAATCCCTACACTACTCCAACTGGGGTTGATTCACTGCAGCCTATCTCTGTGGCTTCTACATAGGAATTACTCCTATGGTTTGTGCAAGTATCCCCTTAGGCATACAGGTACTAAGGACCCTCGGCGGGTCCAGGTGCTCAGGGTTAGGTTTCGGGTTTCGGTTCGGCTTTAAGACCCACTCAACCCAAAAACAATCTTTTTCAGCATTATTATCTACATTGCTGGGATCCTCGCAGACGGAGGGGTTCGGCGGCGGGGGGGGGGTCTATGTCCCAACACTCCCCTGTTCGCCCTGGTGCTCTCTAAGGTTCCCTAGTACCCTCTCGGCTTAGAAGCCGCTGGCTTCAGGATCCCATAATAAAGTAGGAAAGCAAGTCAAGTCCTGTAAGTGTTCCTTTTCCGGGCTCAATGATTAAACGGGTTCCCGTAAGGATTACGTTCTAATACAGGGACTTTAAAAAGTACCCATACCAGTTTGGGGGTTCCTTATGATAACTATGGTATGATGGCCTCCTGTACTATAGAACCCTACTATAGATCCCTTATAGTAACCCTTTAAAGGACCCCTTTAAAAGAAACCCTATTCTAATTATATACTATGGCCCCAATATTACAAGCTTCTGTATCCATCCACAGACTCGAAAGCACCATGATCAGAGAATAACCTTAAGGGTGCAAAGGACCCACTAGTCACGGGAGCCTTTTAAGGGGTACGATAGGGTTCTAGAATGGGGCTTCCTTGAAGGGGTACTCTAGGATCGTCTAATGGGGTTTCCTTTAAAGGAACCATAATTAGGTACTCGGTTTTAGGATAGCAGTTATGTAGGTTCGCGCTTGGGAGAATATGATTTAGGTCCTTGGGCACTTCTAGTCATATCCCCTAGCTCATGTGCAGGATTTCCCTCGACTAAATCCATCCCCATATGCAACCTCCATAGAAACCGGGTGTCTAACACCGGCAATATCCTATAACAACCAATAGGCTTGCTTGAACGCAGGGTTGTTGGAGTCTCTGGATGCAGCAGTGCGCCTAGTAAGTACTTTGCCTTCCTAAGAACCAGCATAAAACATGTTTCTTCCCCTTACGTTAAATTGTACGAATATACTTCCTAAGGGCAGTAAGGATTAGTAGGAGTCAAGGCGCATCATGGTGCTGGCTGGAAATCCCACCATGGCCTCATCCGGGGTTCCAAGGCTTTTGGGGTTTGAGAATCTAAGGCTTAAGTTTAGGGCTTAGGGTTCAATCTTCAATCTAATTAGATATCAATCAGTACACCCCGAAATCTAAGGGCTGAAGCCTATACACTTAATCCTAACTACCCGAATAAAATACCTGTTGATATGAGACCTCTGTAACGTGTTCATGGACGTCGTAAGGAACCCCTAGCTCCCCAAACCCTGAACCCTGAATGGCTTAAGTGCGGACACCCCTGAAGAATCCCTCTGAAATCGATCATAAAGAACCCCCAACCCTTCCCCGAAACCCGCTAGTCACTGGCCCCAAACCCTATAACTCCTGTACTCCCTAAACAGTCCCTAAGGGTCCGTGTACCCATGTAGCATGTACTTTGGGCCCCATGCACCTATATAGGGAGTACTTTAAGACCAATGTATAAACTATATGAATACATGGACCCTTAGGGAGTTTAAACTGCAAAACCCTAACACCCAAAACCGAAGTCTTAAATCTTTCTTAGCCCTGGCCCTAAACTAACCTGAACAACAAAAGTTCCAGGCCAAGACACTCGCTAAACCCCTCACCATACCCAGAGGCTCCAATAAATCTAGCATTAGGGAATTCGTTCTCCAAAAACATATTGGCCTTTGGGGACCTAGTTCCATAAAGGTAGCATATATACCAGGACCCTCCTTGTATCCTTCAAAAGAGGTATATGGTCCCCAACAGTGGGTTTTCAGGGTCGAAAAGAGGGTGGGTGGCGTGTCTAGGTATATAGTCTCCGGGTTACTCCCAAAGGGTCCGAAGTACCTATATAGATGAAAGTAGGGTAAGTATTCCCCAAAGAGGTACTTAGGACCCTTTGGGACTATGGCCGCCAACACCCCAAAACTTCGTCCCTAAGGGCCCCTAATTAACCCTATAGTCCGAATCCCTACACGCTACTTGTTCTTCCCTCCCTGAATCCTAAAGCCCGAACATAAAGCCATAAACCTAAACCCTAAACCCTAAAACCCTAAACCCTAAACCTCTAAACCCTAAACCCCTAAACCCTAAACCCCTAAACCCTAAACTCAAGGTCAAGAGTCCACGCGGGCACGAGCCAGTCGGCACTCCCAGAGGAACCTTCCCGAAGGGGCCGACCGGGCGTTGACGTCCTGAGCCGATTCTTTTTTCAGGGGTCCTACGTCCTACGTACTTATATTAATATGGGTGTGGGGCCGTGTAGGGATTAGGGTTCAGGGTTTAAGGATTAGGGTTTAGGGATTAGGATCCTCAGCCAGCCGGGCTTTTGGTGCTTGTTCGCCTTACGGTTCCGCTAAAGTCACGAAAGGGTCTAACACGAGTCACGAAAGGGTCTAACACACGGGTTGCGAGAAAGGGCATTGACATCCTTGGCCTTTTTTGCGCTCTGGTTTCGCAGGGGTGTTTTTTTGTTTTGTTAGGTGTTTAGGGTTTAGAGTATCTTCGTTTTTGGTGGTGGTTCCTTTACAGGGTTCCCTCAAGGGTTCTGCTCCTGCGTCGATTGCAGGTCGAATAAGGAGCCCCAAGGAACCACAAGGTATATTTGTCGATCTCTATATAGCTCTTTTGTGCTGCTCTCCTAGTTACTAGTTGTTTGAGGTTGGTACCGTGTTTGGTACTCTGGGGTATGTTCGTAGCATGCTTGTGCAAATGTGATGGACTTACGAGCAGTCTTACACCGATCCCCTACAGGACAACTCCCAACGTCTGGACAGGGTTGTTGAGAAGCTTCGGCGGAATCCCAAAATATGACTCCGAAACAAGTCTCAAGCCGCAAGGGTACAACTATCTAAATACCTCGAAATGAAACCCTCAACTCCAAACCCAACAAACACAACTAGAAGACCATTACCCACTGCACTGCTCAACTGAAACCCTAAATCCTACCCTAAGGCGCCAAACAGGGTCTTGGGCCTTCTGGAGGAGGGTTTCGGCTTTGGGGGCTAGGGTTTGGGACCTCACTCCAAGGGTCCAGGAGCCTTAGCGTAACCCCTAAACCCCAAACCCTAGTAGAACCGAAGGAAGAGGAGCACGAGCTCTTGGACCAGTTGAGTTGCCGCTCGGTATTGAAGCAGGAGCCTCGAAGTATACTTGGAGGGGCAGGGGACTTAGCGAGTAGGTTGTAAGTAGAGTTATAAGTACCCTAAATGGAGTTACCCCAATTATAGCCCTAGTTATAACCTACTTACTAAGTCCGCTGCCCTCCAAGTAAGCCCCTATACAGCCACAATAATAGGGATGGTCTTTTTCCACAATCGCGTTCAGTATAGGCCTAGTCCCCACCAACTACCCTCCGTTCTAACCCAAACCCTCTATTCGCCCCCCCCCCCCCCCCCCCCCCCCCCCCCCCCCCCCCCCCCCCCCCCCCCCCTCCCCCCCCCCCCCCCCCCCCCCCCCCCCCCTGTGCCGATACACCCACAAGGAAATGCTCCTTGTTAGGAGGTGTATGACCAGTTTATTCCCTAAGGATCAAAGGGCAGCGCCCTGCACACGGACAGTAGTTGTTTTGTCTTGCTACGCAAGGAGAGCTTGTCTTGTCTCAATATGGTAAAACCACTGTGAGCCAATGGGCAGCGGAATGTATATGTATGAGCATGCAGCCATTGCTGTAGGTACCTGTTAGAGCTACCCCTTTAGAGGTTTACGCAAACAAACAGACACTAATTTTCTTTTACCGGAAGCATGGCCGCACATTCACACATATACTATTATGCCCACTGTCACAGTTGCGGAGTTTGGACTCATGATAAAAACAGCATATTGTTTATGCTAGGTATAGCACTGAAGTACACTGTTGAGGTCACTCCTTTTGCACACACTCATGCATGTTGGTCAGAGAGATCATCTGTACAAGATCAGGTCTGGTAATGTTCTTCTACCGAATTATGCAGCCCTTCATTGTGCTCTTGTTAGAGCTTTGTGAGTCACTGTTGTGAAACTCTGAGAATTTTCTTATCTCAGATTCGGATCCAGGTTTGGATCATAGGCTCGAGCATAGACGTTCGGATGTGGTTCATCCGGGTCTGAGTGATCTTCTTCGGAACTTGAAAAGATTCCGAGTAATCTGTTCTCAGCCCTGGTGAAGGCGGCGTCTGCAGTTCCATATCCATGGTTGGATGTAGTCGCCTTTGGCTCGGCCTTTGGTGCAGCTTGTGAGCTGATTGAAGTTGCCTCGGCTTTAGCCGGTTGTGGCTGCTTAGCCTTTGCCCGTTCGGCCCTTCTTCTTTCAAGCTGTCCGTCTGAGGACGCCCATGATCTTTCACTTTCATCTCCTGAAGGAGATAAGGCGTGGGCATGAAGGCTGTTCCAGTACTGTGCTGCAGAAGGAGTTAGGACTTCTTCATGGTCAGATTCTGACTGGTCTTCCTCAGAGCTTTGGTCGTCAAAAAGTGTCTCAAGGACATTTTTGAGGTTTTTATGTCTTCGCTCTATCTCTAGTGAGGAATGGACCAATTGATTGAAGACTGTTTTTGAGTCCTTCAGTGCTGTTAGAAGGATTTCCACTCTGGATAGAGTATCTTGGATGGTGTCAAGATGATCCTTTCTTTCCTCCTTGTCTCTCTGGATAGAGTTTCGCAATGATTGTGCGATTCTGAGGAGGTCGAGATATTTCTCAATAGGCATAGTTACCGTATGATTGTCATGTATGACAGTTGTTTCGTCGCTGCTCAAGTTCCTGAATAGGACTTCCACGACTGGTAGAAACTCCGTGCTCCACGGTTCCTCTTCGTCATATGTTTCTACATGCTGTTGCACGCGTTGCGTAAACTGCTCGGCTGCTTCTACCGTTGCATCGATAGAGCTGACGTGTCTTACTGCCATGTTTCGGCACATAGTGTTAATGGCCTGGCCTTGATTGGCTTCGCCAAGTGCAGCGTCTGCATGGTTGCAGAGTCCACTATTATGGGCTTCTCTAGCTGCTTTTCGTTGAATGCGCCGATTTTGACCTCCTCTTCTGGTAGGACCTTTTGGTCTCGGAGGATCTGAAGGTACTGTTCCTTTCGCCTTTGGCGGAGGAGACTTAGGCGGAGGTGACATGTTTGCCTTGTTAGGCACTGGTGGCATTGCCTTGGGCACTGACGACGATGAGGCACTTGCGAGTGCAGATGTACCTCTGGCTCTTGCCGAGGATCCCTTAGGGATTGATGTATAGGTAATCTGCATGGCTTCTTCGGCCATTTGTGAATGCAATGCATCACTGAATAATTGCCTCATATGAGGAGTAGTACTTGCATCGTCATAGGTTTGAAACCGTTCAATGTCCCTTTCGGTGCCACGTGGTCGTGTATCACCTCTTTGAAAAGGATCGTTCCTGCGAATCTCCGCAACTTGTACTGCCTGGAGGCAGGTTTTACACAGCACCTTCTTTGAAACATCTTTTGCTTGCTTGAGCTGGTAACAGCTGTCTGAAAGATGGTAGACTTCGCTTCGGGAAGTGTGCCACACAGGTCGCAAATCCGTTGTTTCTCCAGAATTGACCCTGTTGGGTCCTAAAGGTTCACGCGTCTGTGGTTCATCCTCGGGTTCGAGAAATGGTGGTGGTCGTTTCGCTGCTGCTTTTGCATTTGATTGTTGGCGGTCCATACATCTGATGGGAGCCCTGGTGAGCTGCTTCCACATCCAGTGTAGGCCCATTAGCAGCAGAAACACATTCCACGCGATGCTGAAGACGGAGAAGTCTTGCTCACTGGTTAGTGAGTTGGGAAGTGAAGGTTCATCAGTCTTGATAGACTCTGCGTTTGCACCGCCTTGATTACGGTGTCCGAACCAGCCCGACAACCCCGCTGCTGTGGCAGCTGTTCTGAGTGCCTTGCCGCTCGGAGCAGACGGTGGGCGTGATGCCTTCCTTCTTCTTCTCCGGCTGAGGATTCGTCCTCTTGTTCGTCTTCATCTCTTTGAGCAGACATCAGGTTTGATGTTTCTCGTTCGTGCTCTTCAATATCACTCTTTGTTGGAGAGTGTTCTTCTTCTTGTTGTTCCTCAAGTGTGTCCAGTTCCTCTAAAGACATGTTGAGCTTGTCAACAATATTGGTTCTTTGAGGTCTGGACCTTGATCTTGGTAGATCTTGTTGTGAAGAGGACGATGATGCCTGGCTCCTTCTTGGAGGAGGGCCTTCAGGCTCGCTGGGACGTTCAGGCCTTGGCCTTTCCCAGAATCTTCCATATCTGTGATAGCTACCTTGTGGTTGCTGTTTGTCGTACCAGCTGTTGCCGGATGAATACACAAATGAGTCTTTGTAATCCCAGTATTCAGCATTACGCTGCTTGTAAGCCTGTCGCTTGTTAGCGATCTTCTGAACCTGGGCATCTGACCGGTTGTGTTTCCCTTTTGTAAGGATTGGTTGTATCGTGAAGCCCAAAGGGCTGTGCCAATCTTTGTCAGAGGGACTCAACCAGAGGTCAAGGTTAGAAAAAGTTGAATAGTACTGCTTGACTGAGACAAACAGACGGATATCGATATCCCTGTTGTTGTTCATGTCCTGCCACATATCTGAGATTCGTTCCCAGTATGTTCTTTCGGCGGCAGGTGTAGCATCTCTTGGACTAGGTGACGCCGTGTGCGGCGTTTTGCTCCAGTCAAGGATATAACTGTTGATACAGTCGAGGTCAGCAACTTTCTTCGCCGGTTCCGGCGGTAGACGATCTGCACGTGCCAGTCTGTGCTGGTCAGAGTTGTTCAAGCAAAGGTGTCGCACTTGTGAGTGCCTTCCTGCTATTCTGTTGAATGCTGCAAGTTTCTTCTCCAGGTATAGAGAAAACAAACCGTTTCGCGGGTGAACGTCTCCACCTTTTAAGGTGAGCCTCGACGCAATATTATTGAGATCCCCCGCAATTACATCCGGTTTGAAAGGGAGAACCTCGTTGAGGAACGCGTTCACCAGTTCGCGCCTCTGTTCTTCCTTATGAGTCATGTATGAGTTGAAATGGACGATCGCGATGGTGATGACCTTGTAAGGCCCTTTTGTACACCACATCTCGTCAAGATCGTTTGATGCTTCTTGTGAGAAGATCTCTGCGTATGACTCAAAGTCTTCCTCTGGTGGCTCATCACCCTCGACATGGCCGTTCCATTCACAGAGAACCGGCGCAGGGTCGAGGTCCGACATTGTCAGACACGCCTCTGGTGAGAGGTAAGAGCCATCAGTGGGTCCATCCTTGTCAGGATTTTTACCCTTGAGAGGGTCATATCCGATAATCTTCATGTACTCATCTCTCGTCATCCTCTGGCCGGAATATGGGTGGACCCATTCTTTTGCCTCCTTGATGGTACTGTGGTACCCAAAGGTGAGGCGGCATACCGCACCGTGGCATGCCCACAGTCGCTTCTTGGGACCACCAGCCTTAGGCTTCATTGTTCGGTGACGGTAAAAGTGGTGGACGAGAGAGATGTCTGTTGTTGGGTCACCCTTGACTCCAATATACATTGAGGGTGCCTCAGGCTCCTTGGGAGGAGAATGGATTAGCATCCCTCTGTATTCATGTTTTCGCATGGTTGCGATCGAATACTTTGACGCAAGTGCTCCTGCCTCGAGTACGAGGGTAATATGTGCTGAATTGTTGAAGCACATGTCAATAAGAGGGTGGTAATCGAATCCCTTCTCAGGTTTGAGTTTCTTTTTGGGATTCCCTGCTGGCACCGGCGCTCGATCCATATTTCCCCAGTTGCATACCACTAGGCTTAGTGATACGCTGTCTGGGTTTGAGCCCTCTATGTGTTCTCTCTTTTCGTTGACACCGGCCATCCTATTACGAACTATCTCGTAATGTGCGTCGAGCACCAGTTTGTCTTCGTAGCCAGTAAGAGAGAGAAAAGAAGCCGGGTGGCTTGTTCTGGAGTCCTTGATATTGATGTGACTCTTGTTAATGCTCTTGTATTCCTCCAGGGTTGGAGCTTCTGTGGAGCTGGCGTAAGTATTAGGAGGATTATTCCTAATATCATCAAAGCTACACGGATCAACGCCTGGATGGTCCCTCATAAACAGATTTCTTCTTGGTCACAGTACATGTTGATTTTCTGGACTGCCAAATCTACGTCCTCAGGTGTGAGGATGGCCTCGTATAAAAACTGACGCTCTTCTGATGTCATTCCTGCTGACACTTTAGAGGTCTCGAGGCAATCGATTGGCAAGACGCACTCGCACATCTGTTGTTTACCCTGTGGGGTAAGTCGACAGTCTGCACATACAATCGTACCACAGGAATAGCAAAAATAGCCTGTAGGCTGAAAGATCGATTATCTGGTCGTGTCATCAGCCGTATCCTTTGGTTAAGACTCATGGCTGTCCTGCGTACTCCTACAAATCTCTCCTTGGTAGGAGGTTCAGAGGAGGAAGATGCCGGATCTCTGGGTCTGTCCCACTCCTCTTCGTCAGGAGCCTCAGAATCCTTGATCATGAGTGGACTTCGGATTTTTCGATTCCATCGACTAACCCAGATTCTCTCTTTCATTTCCTGTTGCATAGCCGGGTTAGACGATGACTTCGAGATTCGGTGCTTGCGATTTTCTCGAAGTCGAGCGCTGATGCGCTCATGTTCTCTTACGAGATCTTCCTCATCAGCAGGTTCCTCGTATTCGAGGTTGAGCTTGCTTCTGTTGACTCGATAATAACTTTCTGTTTCAGGATCGAAGAGAACTAGGAATTTCTCCTTCTCCTTTTTAGGAGATTTTGGTTTCTGTGGCTCTTCGTCTGAACTCTGAACATATTCTGTTTCAGGCTTTGGTTGGTCAAGTTTGACCTCCTTAAGTTTCTCTGTGATCTCTTCCGTGGGAGATTCTTTCTTCTCCTCCGACGCTGCAGGTGCAGAGTTCGTCTTGTGAGACGGATTAACATCAACTCGGAGTTCTGAGGATGACGAAGATTTTGAGCTCTTTTCGCTTGATGCCGACTCATCGTCTGATTCTTCGTCACGATCCTGGTTAGGATCCGGTTCCTCAGGTTCCGTCTCTGTTCCAGAAGATTCTTCCTTGGGAGGAACTACGTTGGCGGAAGTATCCTGAACAGGTTCTGGAGGTTTGTGACCTGTCGTTATCTTAAGAACTTCGGTGGCGCTTCTGGTGCCGTCGGAGTTCCAGAGCTGTCCCATAAGACTGTCCGGATCCTTGTCAGCCTCGGCCTGCCGGGCGAGCTTGGATCTCGGATGGATCTCCTTTGCAGTAGTCTCCGTTTTCGGAGGTACCTCACCTGCAGAAGCGGTTTGCTCCAGGTTTGGAGCTGTGTCAGCCTCTGTCTGTGGCAGAGAAAAAGACTTCTTGTGAGAAGATCTAGCCTTGGGAGGCTCTGGTGGCAGATTTCGCCTTGCCACTTTTCGAAGTGCCGATTCGATTTCTCGGCCGTAATTTGCGCACCATTTCTTCGACTCGTAAGTCGCTGACGGCATCTGTTCGGAGCAATGGTCTGCCCACCATGGTCCGATGCTCTTGAGCTCATCGTATTGCGATGATAACCAGAGTGTTTCGGAGGGTGCGAATACGGCGCTAAGAGTACGGGCATGCACTACATCTGGTGTAGCAAACATCCCTACTTGCGACTGCCACAGGTTTGTGACTTCGTTTACTACGTTATTTGCATCGAAGACCAGAAGCAGTGCCTTGTTGGCACGCAACATGGTCGGATTAGGATTCGCCAGGTTTAGCGTTGAGAACTGAACAGTGTCCCTGTTGGAACGACTGTTTTCATTCACAAGAGCTTGGAAATCTGGTGCTGTAACCACCTTTGCTAGGAGGTTTGATGGTACCAGACCGTGCCTCAGGATTGAGGATAATGCCTGTAGGTCCGTGGCATGCATGATGTAACAAGGGTTGTTCTGTCGAACAAAATCCTCCATGCCGACGGGCCTTGGCGCGTTAGTGGAGAGACGCTGTGCATGGGACTGCACAGGATTGCTCCCCGTTGCCATGAAGTCTGAGATGGTCATGTGTGACCTTGGTCTCTCTTCTTCAGGATCTGGTTCTTCAGCTCTTGGTAGAGTTCGTCGTGAACCGTGTCCTCCCACTGCCGAAAGGAAAATTTTGCTCATGGTCAACACATTTGCATCCGGTGGGATGTTAACGGCGGCATCTGTGGTTTCGGCCTTGCCATCTTTGTTATAAACCATGGTGACCACAAACCTAGACTTAGTGTTGAGGAGGACACCAAGCGCGATCTCTTGTGGTGTATACTGTGCGAGCTCTGCATCGGCCAACTTGAACATGTCCAGAAGATAATTGTGTTGGCCAGCAAAGAGATCTGGGCGCTGGTTCTGAAGGTGTCTTGTTGAGTGTGCCAACCACCTTCCGACTCTGTTGGTCTTGGAAAGAATGTGGAAGCACATCTCTGGTGAGAGACCTGTTACATCTGCCAGTTTTGGCACTGAGGAGGAATAGTCATATTCTCCGGATCCATCAAGGCTCACACATTGTTCTACCTCCAGTGGGAGGCCTGTCTGAAGGTGTTGTGCAAGCATCGTACAGAACTGGTGTGGATCACGAGCGTGATTACCGACATTGTTATCCCAGTATACAAGGGGACTGTTGTCCCATGGTCCTTGAAGGACTCCTTCATAGAGCCTGACTCCATGTCTGGAGTTTAGAGTGAGCCTTGCTCTACTCGCATGGCCATATTGTGAGATCAATTGAGCAAGATCTCTTGGATGCGGATTGAACACCTGTTGGTGATTCATGATGATGAATTGAGGCTCATGATTTTTCTCACGTTTGTGAATTCGGTGTCCACCGTGTTCGGTGTTTCGACGTGATGCTTCCCGACGAGACTCGGGGTACGAGCTATCCATGTGTGGATGTCGCTCATGGTACGCCTGCACTGCCCTGGGTAGGGCGTGTCCATCACGGCTACGGAAGTTTGATCGTGTGCTCATTACGGCACAATGACCAAACAGGATCAGGAACGCTTGGTTAGCCCGAAAGGCTGATTGCTGTAAGGCTCGAGGCTGAAAGCGGCTGCGGATGATACATATAATTCTCATGAACATGTCCGATCTTAATGAAAACGCAGCTCGCAGACACAAATTTTCTTTTAGACGGAAAACAGTCTAAATAGAAAATCCAGCACATGGTTGTGCTACCAGCAAACGAGACTACCACCATATTCCTTGGCAGTAAAATAATCGGTAAATCTCTGTTGAGACATCGATTCCAAGGAAGGCTACCGCTGTGGCGGCATTCTTGAGATTGTCTATGATCCACCGAACAGTGAAAGCTTTATGTTGAAGAAGTTCACGGAAGGGTGGATGAATGTCTGTTTCTGGTAAATTCCCTGTTTCCAGAGCCTTGATAAGCTCATCAGGTTGCGCCGAGTGCTTTGTTAATGCATCAGCTAGGCAGTACTTCGAGCTTACATGAGCTAGGTCATCTAAAGATCCAGAGTTGGATTCCTTACGAAGCATCTGAATGAGGTGGTGAGTTTCCTTCTGCTCTGGAAGGTGTGTCGTGCCTGCTGTTGTCACAAGATTGTTCGCATCTGTTCTGATATGTATGGGTACGGTCTCTGATGAGAGATCTGCCCAAAGTCCCTTGAGGAACAGGCAAGTACCAAAGCAACGCATCAGTGCGTTAAGCTCTGCCACTGTTGTGGACATTGTGGTTGTCGTAATCTTGTGAGACTCATAATCCACCAGGCTACCTCTCGAGGATGTTTCCTTAATAGAGGATTCAGAGAAATCGTTCTTCTTGGAAGAAGCAGCTGCTGCTGATTGTTTCATTCCCTTTAGCTTTGGATTTCGATCTTCAGCAAGGAAAATAACATGTGCTCTCTGAGATGATTTGTCATCATTGTTCCTGTAGGAAGCATCAGGGTAACCGAGGATTCTGAGATTTCCTTTCAGCGGCCAAAAACGCAGTTCTACTTCAGTAGACTTCAAAATCCTAACAAGCTTGTTCAATTCTCGAATATCACCGATAGTAGGCTTGGCAGCCTTACTCGCACACCGACTGAAGCGATAACAGATGTGAGCTTGAGTCCGGCTTTGTAGCCAGTTGATCTGTCCTAAAACACTTCTGTAAGCAGTGTGCTGCTGTGGTGTGCATTGTTGCTCATTGTTGAGCTTCTTATCAAAAACAATTTCCTCTAGAGCTTCAACAGCTAGGTTCTGATTTACTGAGATATGTGCTGGCACTGATGCTGTAGCATCCTTCCAGACTAATCTCTGTCCTACAAACATAATATCGTTCGTGTCTTCAGAACCGACTGCAAACTCCTTTTTGATCGATTCAATCACGGCCTTACGAAAGGTGTCATCACCGGCCATGCACAGGTCATCTACATGTAAACAGACTACTCCATGTACCTGTCTACCCTTGGCATTGTTGCCTGCTATGGGATCTAGGAGATAGTCAATCGCTGATTCCATGGTCTTAGGCTGAGACTTCTTGAGCTCAGCATCTGCTGTTGCAGACTTCTTACCATACAGAACATATGTACAGCGATCCGCACGGGTTGGCACCAGGCCGTAAGACAGGAGTGCCTTATCAACGATGTTCCACCATCTTCGAGGTGCATCGTTAAGTCCATAAGCGGGTTTCTTCATCCTCGCTGCAATGTAGGGAGGATAACCTGCTTCAGGAGGAATCTGACAGATTATGTCTCTCGACTCATCATAGGCTTCACCCTGCAGAAAAGCAGTCTTTAGGTCGATGTGTGTCAGTCTCCACAGCTTGTTAGCTGCTAGTTGAATCGCCAAGCGGAAACCTGGGCGACTCGCAGCAGGACTATCAGTTTGCTGTATGTCCTTTTGTCGATCCTGGAAACCTCTTAGGACCCATCGGGCCTTGCACTTAAGGAAGTTTCCGTCCTTATCTCTTTTTAGAGTCAGGACCCATCGACCAGTGACATAATTTCGGATGTTTCCGAGTTTCCGTGTATCGACGAGCTCAAAGACATCATTGTCTAGCCAGCTCTGATATTCTGCTGCTTTCGCTTCATCAAACTGTTTCTTCATCTCACGCTTTTCCTTGGCGGTTGCCTCCTTCCGTTGTGCCTTCTGGGTCAAATTTGCTGAGTTCCTGGGGGAACTTAGGGATAAGGCCTTGTCCTCTTCCGTGAGAAGATCATACTCTTCACGGATGTCAGATCGGAACCTTTTGGTGGGTTTATACCGTGTTCGGTCTGACCTCACTCTTGATGTTACCTCTCTGATGTCTACGGGTCCGCCATGCATGTACCGAGGCATGGAGAAAGAACCTGTGTTACTGCACAGTTTCTGTTCTTCTGTGAGAAGGATCCAGTCCTTCTCATCTACGACCAGGTCACCTTCCTCATCAGAGTAATACCTTGTGTCTTCTGACTCGGCATCGCTCTCCGGTTCTGGTGAACCAGAGGTGTGAGGAGGAGCGGACGGTTGTCCGGGGTCGTCCGGGACCAGTTCTTCTTCAGAATCTTCTTCATCTTGTTGTAACGGAAGAATGGGTCCCTGTGGATGTGCCTTCGGTTTAGGTTTTGGTGTCGGCACCTGTGAAGGTGATTTCTGTTTGTGCGGCGAAACTTTCCTTTCCGATGAAGACCTTGGCGACACATCACCCCCCAGACGCCGAGGAGACGGAACGCGAGGAGGCGGATGCACGCGAGGCTTAGCCCGAGCAGGAGCCACGGGCTCATCGGAGGAAACGGCCGGTAGTCGCGGTGGAGGTATGGGAGGAGGAGGACGCGACGGCGGCGTGCCGGGAGGCATCGGCTGATCTGGTTCCGGCATAGAGACATCGTCAGATGTGATCCGTGAGCGATTAGTGCTCATGGGTTCTGACGGGTCTGACGGCGAAACCTCTTCGTCCGACATGATAACATCCGGCGGTGTTCGCACGGACGGTGAAGTCTTGCCGCCTGTCATCTGGAAGAGCACCCCCGAGAAGGTTGATGGGTGTACCTTGTTCCAGGAAACCTGGTGCGGCAAGCAGCACGTCATAGTCGAATTGGGCTTCTTCTTGTTCCAGAAGACAAGAACGCCATCAGTTACACTGGTGAGTGCTTTGACTGTTCCAAATGTACCTCTGTATAGAGTACACTGTTCGAAACCAGACCCTGGTAAGAGTCTTGATCTAAGGCGAGTAATGTCTGACACCAAGGCATCAAGGGACGGTGATGGTTTGGAATGATGCAATGGTAATTCAGTTTTACTCGATAAGGAATTTACTCTAGCAACAAGTGATCTGATTTTCGGATCTTGCAAGAGTTTGGAATCCTTGAGAGGATTTGCTGTCAAAAGTGAATACTCCTGGTCAAGAAGTTCCGAAAGTCCCTGGAGGCATTCATCTCCAGAGTATTCTAGCATGTCTGTGACCAAAGAAAGATGAGATGCATATGCATCTCTCTTCAGGAATCTTGCCAAACACGAGGCAAAGGTCTCACAGAATTCATAAGGATACACTTGTGCGAGTTTCGTTTTAAGACCGTAGCCTTGAATACCCTTTTCGTCTCCTGGTGGAGATGTTGGAGATTTCGTTTTGGCAGAATGCCTCTGGAGAGGAGTTAGAACCTGCGGTGGCAGGTTGTGCATGAAAATCGAGGATTTCGATTCATAGTATCCTTTTGGATCTTTCATGCCATAGGCTTGTAGGTTACAGACCTCATAGCTGATCTTGCGGTTGGAAAACAGGCGTTTTGCTTCTGGTGAAGACCAGAGCCTGCTGTAGTATGGGTTCTCAAGAACAAAGTAACGTCCGAGCTTCATTTGGTGGTCTGCGACCGATTCACAGAATTTTAAAACAGAAAGTCTCTTGGCAGAGCCTTTCTTCCACTGTGAGTACCAGCTAGACCACTGAGAGTGATCGGGTGACATAACAATAATAGTAGGTTCTTGTTCCTTGATGATCCTAAGAAGATTGGAGCGACCTTGAGGTTGCTCAAGATCTAGACCACTACGCAAGTCGACTGGCTGACCTACTCGCAGACCTGACAGGGCAGCCTTGTGACTCATACGGGGAGATCCACCGTAGAGTTCTAGGAAGTCAATCTTCCCAGTGCTGGTGACCTGCCAGTGACACTCTTGATGCGGAACCGTTAGGTCTGTCGACTGCAGGGAAGCATCAAAGGTGACCATGCAACTTGCGTGATCAGAACCTTCTGACGTCAGAGTTTCCTCATCAGGCGCGAGAGGAATCTCCACATCAGATGTTATGTCATAATTTTTCCTCAGTTTTGAGATATTAACGCGGACGATGCGTGTTCCAAGATCCACACCTACCATGGATCCTCCGAGTTCGGAGATCACCTTTCCTTTTAGCCAAGATCCATGTTTGGACCCAGTTGATCCAATCTTAGACTTATCCTCTGACCAGTAGAAAACCTTATCTCCCAAAGAGAAAGGTCCTTCGGTCATTGACAGTCTGGCCGCAAGATCTCTGCGCAGATCATCAGATTGGCGTGCCTCTTGGTAAGCCCTGTTGGCAAGCTCCTTAATGGCTCTCGCAGTGACTTCCGTATCAGTTGGATTACCTGTCAACTGATTGGGATCAGCGTTCTCTGGTGTTATAACATCTCGAGGACGCCTACCAAAGGCCATTTCTAAAGGAGTAACTCCTCCATAGGTAATCGAAGAGTTTCTTGCCAAACATGCTTGTCGAACGAGGTTGCCATACTTCATGGTGATTCCGTTATACTGCGGGTCACCATCCTTCAGGATCTGAAGTATGATCTTAATCTGATGCTTCAGCAATCTTACAGCAGCTTCGGCCCTGTTGGGCCATGGTGTTCCAGGTCCTGTTGCTACAGGCTTGATATTCTGCCGATTGTAATAAGCCTCCATTTTTGGAGTCATGAATGCTTGATCTCCAACTACAACCTTTGGGTTGATCTGAAATTTCTCAAAGTAGTCATTCATAATCGACATTGTAGTATGCTCTTCTTTATCCTGGACTACTTCGGAAGTCAACAGGTTTGTTGCTCCGTCATAGAGAATAAGAAATATTAAGCGACTATCCTTGCCGGGAATTGGAAGCTCACCGTGATCTACGAAGGTGAGATCACCGAAAGTCTCTGATCTTAAACCGGAAATCTTCGCTCTTGAAGGAGCTCTCACGTGTTCCTGACAGGCTGAACACTTTTTGACCAGTTGGTCATATAGCTCATATATCTCCTTTGGGATCTGTAAGGCTTTCGTGCGTCGCTTGAACTGATCCGTACTCATATGACGGTGCTTAAGGTGAAGCTTATAGAGTTCTACAGGGTCCTTAAGCTTCTCATGAATCCTGCGAAGAGCAATGGGAAGAGATGGCGATGGTTCTGCGACAATCTCTTCACCTGTAGGTGAGTCTGTACCAGGAGCCGGGTATTCTCTTGACTCAAGTGGTCTTACCTCCGTCCCGTCATCAGCTCCTGGGACCATAGACTTCTCTTCAACAGGAGGTTTGACCGCATATTTGCGGGTTTTCTTCAGAAGGTTTTTAAGACCCTTTGGAGTCTTTGTCTTCGCAGGTGGAACCTCAAGTCTTTCTTCTTCTGGAGGTTCGTGCGGTGCAGATGATTCTGCAGGTTTGTCTCTAGAGCCTGATGATGGTTCCGATGGTTCGGAAGGCTCAGGAGCATCACCAGATGGTTCTGGTGGATCAGGTTTCTTGGCAGATGATTCTGCCGGATCAGATGGAAGAGGCTTCTTCTTACCTGTAATGCCCTTCGGTGGTGGATCAGCTGCTCCCTCAGGTGCCTTGTCGCAACCTTTGAGGTACGTATGAGCCCTTTTCTGTCCTGCGCAGGCTGGACAGCGACCTTCCGGGATCCTAGTATAAGGTCTTCCTTCTTCCTTTGGCTTCCTAGCTCCTAGAGCAGTCTCTGTCGCATTGAACGACGTACCTGATTTAGGGAGATACTTCCTGGTGGAAGTGAAGCCTAGAAGGTCCAATACCAAATGGTTATTGGTACTAATCGGAAGAGGGGTTTTATACAAACCGAAAGCTTCACACGTTGCTAGGTCAGCTGTGGGACTACACTCGAGGGTCATTCTTAGATTCCTCATCTGTTCGATGGAGAACAAAATGGGAACTCTCCCCTGATCCAAAACTTCTATGGTTGTATCTCTTCTTGGAGTTGTGTTGAACCATAGAGTTACACGCTCCTTGATAAGAGCTGTTTCACTATCTGCGAAAGAGAACTTCGTGTTCGAAGGTGAGAAAGTGAAATCAATCATGCCTGGGGCACGTTGCTTCACGGCCTTGATAAGCCTGTTCACCGCATAGCGGGAACCCATAGCCCTAGTACAACCTGAGTCAAGTATGACAAAGGTAGGGTTCTTATCAAGATTGATCCGCTCTGTGAGAGCAGATAGGACGGTGTGCTGCAACGGAAACACCGCTGTTGCAGTTTCAACACCTTGCCCCTCGGATGGTTCAAAGACCTGGGGCACGTAACTCACTGATGAGTTGAACACGGGTTCTTGGTGCGCGCTCGGATCTGTGCCTCTACCTGATGATCCTGCTTGATTTCTTCTCTTCTTTCTCCGTGTTTTTCTTCGTGAGGCTTGTGATGCATAGTATGTATAAGACGTTTGATCGTCATAAGCGGCATAATTCCAACTGGAGTCAGTATAATAACTGTCCTCATACCATGAATCCCAGCTCGGTGCGGTGGAACTTTCATAGGCCTGTGGAGATCCAGTTTGGTCTCCTTGTAAGGAGGCAGACTTAGCTGTATCCTTACCTTTGCC
The DNA here is from genome assembly GCA_905221615.1 of Symbiodinium sp. CCMP2592. Taxonomy (NCBI): domain Eukaryota; class Dinophyceae; order Suessiales; family Symbiodiniaceae; genus Symbiodinium; species Symbiodinium sp. CCMP2592. The sequence goes on from CAJNDT010006135.1 coordinate 1,569,599, forward strand.
TTTTGCCTTTGCACCTTTGAAGGAGCTTCCTTTATCTCCTTTGTCCTTTCCTTTTCCTTTGCCTTTTCCACCTTTTCCTTTTTCCTTTCCTTTACCTTTACCGAAATAGCTGGAATCAGTTGGATCATGTTCTGCCTGGTTGGCTCTCCCTTTTCCGCGGTATGACCTAAAACGGCCACGTCCTTTTCGCTTGCCACCCTTTGCTCTTCCCGGTGATCCGGGACGCATTCTTGGTCTTCTTCCCTTTTTGAATCTCCTTGCAACGAAGGCCTCATGGTCATCAACTGTCCAGAAGACAGCTTCTTCATCCTCGGCGGCAAGAAAGCCTTCCTCAAGGGTGTCTTCGTCTTGGAGCCAGAATCCATCGACTCCATCGTATTCACCCTGATCGAGGATGAGGAAGTTTCGACCTCCGCGTTTGCGGCGTTGGTCTCTCCTTCCATGGCGGTCCTTCTTGTGAGAAGAGTGCCGAATGTTGGGATCCTGCAGACCAGTTCTGGTCGTTGAGAACTGATCGAACATGGTCTGCCGTACCACAGGGTACGTGTAGGTCTCAATTCGGTGACCTTGGTTGGTCAATGCTGTTACCAACCTCTCACGTTGCATCTCATTTAGGTCGGACTGCACTAGGAAGAGGAGAGCTAGGAGATTATCATTTAGAGGAAACGCTCTTCGATGATTATCAAGGCGTTCCTTGTTCCATGTTTCGAAGAAACGTGCGGCGTATGTGTCTCTCTCGGTTGCATCCTGTAGGCGCAAGAAGGTTTGATCTGCCTGCACAGCCTGCATGAAATCTGGATGGGCATCCTCCAGAGCTATCTCTGGTAAGAGATCCATCCATGAGTTTTTCACGCGCTGTAGCACGATCTCAAACTTGGCAATCCAAGTCACAAAGTCTTGGTTGCCCTTCCATGCCTTGAATAGGCCGAGGAAACGCCACAGGAAAACGTACTGTTCTCCTTTCACGAAAAATGGACGCATCTTCTTCTTGAAGTAATCTACTCCATCTGGGGCTGCAAGCCTTTCTCGGTTCAGTGATTCCTTTTGTACTGCGGCCAATCCGGAGAGCCTCGTCTTGAGAGACGGACCTCTTTTGGTGTCATCCAGCGTTGTTATGTCGCACCAGTCGTCAATCAACTGTTCATACTCAAACCACGAGGTGGTGCCATCATAGGCAGGCGCGATCTTGGGCGTTATGCCTAATGATGCAAGCATGCGGTCAGATGTTGCATATGACTGTGCGACATAAGTGGCTGGACCTTGGGAGGTCTCTTCGTTCTCATATCCCCCGGAGGATTGGGAACTGCCGTCGGCTTCGCTATGCGAGCTCGACATTGTGCTGCCTCTTATCCGCTTGGTTAAGCGTTCGGCGAGGCCGACCGCTGTAGCGGACTTTAGGAGGCGGGCGGCCCTTTCCGGGCTCCGCTACCAGAAAACTGTGCCGATACACCCACAAGGAAATGCTCCTTGTTAGGAGGTGTATGACCAGTTTATTCCCTAAGGATCAAAGGGCAGCGCCCTGCACACGGACAGTAGTTGTTTTGTCTTGCTACGCAAGGAGAGCTTGTCTTGTCTCAATATGGTAAAACCACTGTGAGCCAATGGGCAGCGGAATGTATATGTATGAGCATGCAGCCATTGCTGTAGGTACCTGTTAGAGCTACCCCTTTAGAGGTTTATGGTTTCACCCCCCCCCCCCCTCCCCCCCCCCCCCTCCCCCCCCCGTCCCCCTTCCCTCCCGCCCCTCCTCCGCTCGCTGACAGGTGCGAGTTTTGTGGAGTTTTCGGCGACACAGGACTGCAATGTAGGGGCTCGCCTTTAAGGCTGCAGTACCAAGCGAGTTTCAAACCTGAAATTCTCACCCTACTGCAGATAGTAGCCACTCGCCGCATGCGCGTACAGCCGGGCCGAGGCGGACGACGCGCAGCGTTTCAAATTAAAGACGACAGGCTCTTTCGGAAAGGGTCCAAGTCCAAGTACTTCATAATCATATACTCTCCCAAAACCTACACCACTACTATCCGAAACCTAAGTACCTAACTATTGGGTCCTTTGGACCTTTGGGGTTTAGTAGAGCTTTAGTATTCAAGGGCAGTTGGTGGGTCCTTGCCTGGTTCTGCCCCCAACTGCCCTATTTGCGCGTAAGTACCCACCACAGTTGAAAATCCTAGGGATCCTTTGAAGGGATCTATAAGGGTACCTTTAAGGGCTTCCTATTAAGGGATCTATAGGGTTTTAAGGAGTTGATGATATAAATCCTGCATTACCTTGAGGACCCTAGACTGTGGGAAATAGGGTATATGTTTGATTATTGGGTAATGCAGGATTTATATCATCAGCCGTATTTTCGACCACAAGGTCTGAAAACAGGGTACTGGGGACTTGAAGGCCGGGCTTTTGGATGTAGGACGTTGGGCTTGGGGCTGGGCTTTTGAAGAGGGCTTGAAGCTTTTGGGACTTCGGAGTCGCATCTTGGGGTTTCAAGCGGTTGAGGGATTGATTTAAGGATAGGGGAATACGACTTTTGGGGTAGGAGTTGGAAGTTTTAGAACTCAGGGGTTTAGTTGCATGGGCACTCCGTTAGCTCGGCACGCAGGATTGGCGAGATGGATCTCTGCAACCTTTGGAGGCGCCATGCGGGATACTTAGTCTAAGCAGACTTGAAGTGCTGAGGCTGCTAGTAGTGCTCTGGGGCTCTTTGAAGATGCGAAGACGCAGTAGATGCGACCTCTCAGTCTGCTGAGCGTTTATTATAGGGTTTAGGGTTAGGGTTTAGGGTTTAGGGTTCAGAACCGAAACGAGTAGCTTTGCCGTTTCCACGGCGTAGCGATTGCTGCGGGAGTACAAGGCCAGTGCGTGCAATGGTCCATATTTCGCCTCAGCTGCAGGTGTGAAAGGAATGTCAACATCGGTTAAATCAAAACTACCGACGTCGTGCAATCAGACAGGCTGGCATACAACAACCCATCAAAGCATGTCGACAGGCATGGCTCATGCTTGCCACTATAGTCCTCATACCCCATTGCCATCATCATCGTCGTGAGTAAGTCATACGCACGGCCACAACCCTCATCGACAGGAGTAGAACCACCATTCAGGCAATCCAAAACAACTGTGTGATTCTTAGTAAGGAATGGGGGAATGGATCCCTATGATACTAACTTAAGGTCCCTTATAGTAGTCCCAAACACCAACCCGAAAACCCATTCCCCCATTCCCTGATACCCTAAGGGTCCAGATATCTCCCTAGGCGTGTCCGGAATCTCCTAAAAAGAGTCGTTGGGTCTCTTTGGGGTCTCCAAAACCCCCCAAACTTGAGGTTCCCCAATTTGTTAGGACCCTTAGGGTAAGAACCAGGCAGACAACAGGCTGAGCAAGACATATTGGAGGTCCCTACAACCGAAACCCTTGGGGTCCAAAGGACCCAATAAATAGGCTAGGTACTCGGTTTTAGGATATTAGTTATGTAGGTTACTATTTTGGGAAGTATGTGACGGATAATTTGGACCAATGGGGAGACCATTAACCAAACAAGCTAGTGCAAAACACAAAATTACAGAAAAGACGTAATCACATGGAGCCATTACAGCAACCTGAAAGAAACAATGAAGGGAACCGCCGTCGAGCCATCGTCATCCTTTCGCCTTGAGAGTTTCACGGGTATTGTTAAGAATTAGTGTAGACTGCTGTAGGATTTCGGGCAGTTCCCATACGCCTCCCCTAAAGGGGTCTACAGGGGCTCCCTTAAAGGAGGGGCTGTCAAGAGTTATTCTGAAGTGCTTAGGGCTCATATATGTATTTAGGATACCATACTGCGGTAGGGTACCCGAATCCCTCCCCCGTCGCTGTCAACACTTTACAAAATCCCTATGAGCTTAATCTCGGCGACCGTTTGAGGATTCCTTGCTATGCTCTGTTTGGGTTATGGCCCACCCTAACCTAAGGCTCCTGGACCCTCGTAGTGAGATCCCAAACCTTAGCCCCCAAAGCCCAAACCCTCCCCCAGAGATCCCATGACCCTCTTAGGAGCCTTAGGGTTTTCCCTAAGCCCCTGAACCCTCATATATATATATATATATATATTTATTTATTTATATTTATATTTATACATATATACATATACCCCAAACCCTATTTAAACCCTAAATTACACCCTAAGCCCTTACAGATATTGGGTTATGGTCCACCCTAAGCTCTAATACCCTACATCCCTAAAATTCCTGTCCTAAACCTGAAGCCTCAAACCCCAAGGGTCCAACGGTTGATGATAAGGGAGTTTCCGAAAACTGGGGGTACCTTATTTTGGGGTCCTGAAAATAAGGATCCTACTATTTAGGGTACTATTTTGGGGTCCCCATTTTCGGAAACTCCCATATAATCCTGCATTACTTTATGGACCCTAAACCAAAGGAATTATGGTATATTCCTTATGATGGATATCGCAGGATTTGTATCATCAACCGAAGTACCTAATAATCATGTGCTCTCCAAAATCCTAACCTACATAACTACTATCCTACAACCGAGTACTTAATGATTGGGTCCTTTGAACCCTTTATAGAACCCTAGAGTACCCTTTAAGGGGGACCCTATTATAGCCCTATAGTACCCTTTTTTAAGAAACTGCTCTATACACATCGGGGCGCTTCGCCGATGTCGGTGGGGTCGCAGCGACTCTCCAACAAAGCCAACGCCGTTTCTGTGCTCGCAAGAGAAGCGATGCCGTTCCTCGGCTAAGCCCTAAACCCAGAGAGCCAAATACCCCTTGAATAAGGAATATGGCTTAAACCATATAGAGCTTTATATGATGGCCACTGCTGTCGATTGTACGGGCTGAAGTTATACCTTACGTACATATGGCTTATAGGGCCGCTTTGGGATTACCTCAACACTCATGTGTATGTGTGTGTGTGTGTATGCGAATATTATCATGTACCTTAACATGGGGGTCTTCGAAACTAGTGGCGAGAGGGGACTCAGAAATCACAATGCCAAAACGCAGGGTTTCTCTGGGAGGAGCATCAGAGTTTATATGTGTTTGTGGTGTTGCATCGTGACTCTACCATAAGGGCTTGCGATTTGGGGCTGAAGGGTTCAAGGCTTCGGGCTTTTAGGGCGTTTAGGCATTCAGGGTTTAGGGCTTTGAGTTTAGGGTTCAGGGATTGGGGCTAAGGGATTCGGGGTTTAGGGCTGTGAGTTCTGCGATCTTGGGGGCCTTACGACTTTAGAGTCCACCGGATTTAAGCAATACGGGGCTTGATCAGTGGACTGGGCGAATATCCTGATTCCATTCAAATCAAGCTTCCAGGTGTGCTGCATATAACTATAGAGTTATAGATACTATACTCTAAACCCTAAATCCTAAACCCAAAACCCACCTAGCCCGCCTTACTTCCCCAATAAGCCAGGGAAATGAAAGGTTAAACTTTCAGATTACTACTAAAATATGTAAACCCAAGAAGTTTAAAAGGTCGGGTATTGGAGAGCTAAGTTGCAGAATTTGCCTGAAACCCTCAACCCCAAGCTACCACTGCAAAACTACTACTATGAATGTCGGAACCTGATTAAGAAACCCTGGGTCCTCATTAGGGCTCCTTATATGAATCCTACTTAGCTGGGGGTTATAGGCCAAGGGTTTCTTAATCAGGTTCCGACTTGGAGGGGCAGGGGACTTCGTAAGTAGGTTATAAGCAGAGTTATAGGTACCCTAAATGGAGCTACCTGAATTATAGCCCTATTTATAACCTACTTACCAAGTCCCGTGCACCTCCAAGTACATTAAACTGTGAAGCGCCGGGCTTGTCGGGCTCGTTAAGGATCTACGTGGAGCTGGATAAATCTAGTGTCATACCCCCCAAGGGTCCAAAGGACCCACTAATTGGGTACTCGGTTCTAGGATAGTAGTTATGTAGGTTAGGAGTTTGGAGAGTGTATGATTATTAGGTAATTTGGATTCTTGGGGATACCTTGATCTTGAAATGCAGTGCCTTTGATTGGATGCCTGATTTTACAGTTAGGATCCAATATTAAACTAAGGGTAACCAACAAGGTACTACGATATAGGGTCTAGGACTAGGTAGTCGTATGAAGGACGTCTAGAGGTCTGGCTTGTGAGGGATAGCGGGACCGTGCGTAGAAGGTCAGACTTCAGGCGTGTTGGGGCTCGGCCTGATCTTGGCTTTAATTGTTGTGTTGCTTTGAGATTTATCTAGGATGGCCAGTAACCTAGGAATCAAAAGGGTTCCCTTTTTGGTTTGGTGTTGGGTAACTTTAAACGGAACCTAGGACAACAAAAATGGAATAAGGGTACTACTGGGCATCCTAGATATTGTTAAACAAGACTTCGTACACTCAGCGGATCACGAGAAGAGCGCTCTTTCAATCGGGCTTCATGACCTATAAACTCCGAACCATTGACCTCAACCATAAATCTATGCCCCGCAATGCCCTAAACCCCAAAATCGTTGACCCTACCTGAACCCTAAAGAACCTACCTTTTCAGGGATCCGAAAAATATGACTTCCTTATATAATTCCATAACAGGGTAGGGTCTTCAAAGTCCAGGAAATCCCGACCCTAAACTCAAGATTCTTGACCCTAAACCCTAAACTAAACCCTAGAATCCAAATTCCTTGACCCTAAACCATAAAAGGAATAGCAAGACTACTTGGCGAGCTGATGAGCTCCGACTTTCCCAGCCCTGGCGACTGTAAACATTTCAGCACCCGAACAGGGCATCCTACCACCACAAGGGTCCAAAGCACCCACTCGGGTTTGGGATAATAGTTATGTAGGTTACTGTTGTGTAGAGTATATGATAAGTAGGTACTTGGACCCTTGCGGCCATGATATGATGTGGCTTAGGAACTTAGGAGGGTTCATCCTGTTGTTTTAACCCTTTACATGGGACTAGGCTTAGGCCTTGCGCACGAGTCGGGAATTTCGGACAAAGGGTAGTTGGGACATACGGGTAGAAATCTTGCGCACAGAACCCTAAACCCCTGACCGCAAACAGCTAAAGCTAAACCCTAACCGCCGTAACCATGAAGACCCAAAATCGGAAAACACCCTTAAACCCTAAACCGAGCCAGCGCCCCCCGACTAGTCCTTATTGGAGACTATTATGGACCAGACGGCCTCCATTGAAGGGCACTTCCGGCATGCCACAAAACCCCTAAACCCCTAAACCCACCTCAAAGGGGCTTCCTTTGCCTTAAGGGTCCAACCCACATAGTAATAGTATATGCCTTTGCCCAAGGTAGCTATTCAGGAACCCTCAACCCATAGGCTTGCACCAGGCATCAATGCAAAATGTCTTTGCATGTCGGCCTTCTTCTCCAGCAAGACTTTGACCTGACCTGGAGACCTGGGTCAATCTCAACGGCTACTGCCGATGGACAAAATCCTGCATGACCCTAAGGACTCTAAACTATGGGAAGTATGGTATATTCCTTATAATGGGTAGTGTAGGTTTTTGTCCATCAGCAGTACCTTTAGGGCTACCTTTAAAGGGTTCCTTGAAAGGTTACTATAAGGGTTTGGGATAGGGACTTACATGGGTGGTTGTGAAAATTATGCTACCTTTAAGGGTTCCTTGAAAGGTAAATTAGGGTTTCATGGGGTTGAACAAGGTCTAACAGGGCTTTAAACCGGGTTTTATGACGGCTTCATCGGGGTACAGCGGGTTTCACAGGATTTATAGGCTTGTTTATCAGGGTTTTGTGACGGTTCTTGTAGGCTTCTGTCTTGAGACACGATTCTGTCTCGCCGTGGTCCTCCGAGGGTTCTTTCCCAAGGTTACTACAGGCTCATGTAATTTTGGCCACTCAGACATCTTAACAAACAAAGGGGTTGAGGGTGGTAAGGTTTAGGGCTTATGTGCGCAGTGACTCCTCCGTCTTGAGAGCTGATGATGGTTGCATTTGCGATTGGACTCCTGCTTCCTTTTTGACTCTGAAACCTCGTAATCAGAAAAGGGTCGCATTGGGGCTGCTCTATATCTGCATGAGACCTAGAACAGAAAACATCTCATCCGTAATTGGATCTAGACTCATGGATCCGCACGGCAGCAATGGGTTTTTTTACTTACCTACACTACACTCGAAGGGCTAGCATCGTGCCTTGGAGGCAACACTGATCTGGATCAGTCGGCCGACGCTTATCTGGATCCGGCCGCTATAGTGCCCCGTCACACGAAAACTCGAAACGGCGTCATCCCCGTAACTCCAAACAACCTCAAAAGCACCACACTAAGCCCTATACCCTAAACCCCTAAACCCCTAAACCCTTAAACCCTAAACCCTTAAACCGTAAACCCTAAACCCTTAACCCTAAACCCTAAACCCTGAGACTCTGTGTCGAGAAGCCTTGCCACGAACAATGGCGTGACACCAGTCCTCGCCTGCAAGGGAAACCCTCGAACGAACGCGGATTGGGAAGGGATGGTTTTCGGGCTTTATAAAGGGGTTTGGGTGTATCAACTTGGGCACGGCCCCCACTCAGTTATAGTTGAACATTTTCATAATATATTGATGTATTGGGACCTTAATAGTAGCCCTATTATAGACTCTTACTGTATGGGGGGAGTACCTAAAATACAACCCTTAACCCCGAACCCTCTATTGGGTTTATCTTAGGTTTTCTGCTGTGAAATGCATTTGGCAGCCTTGTCATCTGCATGTGTAGGTTGCTCATGTACCATGTACCGACCACACTGGTTCTCGACTCTACTGCCCAACCAACCACAGGGTCCAAGTACCTTTCTAGTACTTATATGTTTAGGCATTAGCGTATCTATGTAGAAACCACTTCAAGGCCCAAGTATATACCATGCAGGCACGTGGAGCCTGGGGGTAGCTAACCCCTAGTAACAAGCGAAATTTCGCAGCGACAGCTGAAAAGTCCAACGGACAGTGACGGTTGGAGTCGGCATGCACAACACACTATGTAGAATGCAGCAAACCAGTACAGAATACCGATCTGATTAAACACAGGGCGTCAGGAAAACCGTCCCAATGCTCCCAAACATATCCTCAAACCACAGAGTCCTACGAAACTTAGCGCTAACGTAAAAAACACACACAAAAATGAAGACCCTAGTGACCATCATGATAAGCAAGCAGGTGACTAGGCTTCTCGTGTCTGGTGCGAGGTTGGTGGAGAACTTGGCCCGAAGCATCTAAGTGCCCAAACAGTAAGGTTTAGGGTTTAGGGTGTTGCTATCCAAGAAAACATCCAGAGTCGTATGTCCAAGGGTAAAAGGAGGAGACCCCTAGGTATATACCCTTAATAAAGCCATTATAAACCCATTATATAGCCCATTATAGGGTAGGGGTCCCCATGAAGGGTCCCTCCTTTCCCCCTTTGAGTATGGAACTTGGGGCCTGAGACACACCATGGGGCATTGGACCCTCTGAAGTTCTACCACAACGCCTGCGCATTGGCGTCCGCACGAAGGTCGATCATTGCCGCCACGAGTGATGGGTCCTAGACGTTTACTTGGAGGGAGTATCATAACTCCCATGAGGATCCCGTGTAGGGTACTTATAGGTGTACTTTTTCCCCACTTACTAAATCCTCCCTACCTCCCTTATAGATCCCCCTATGACCCTGTTAAGGGGGCCCTTTAAGGATCCCTTGACTAAGTCTCCTGGCCCGCCAAGTAGAGCTTACAGCGTCTCGATCACTAGCTAGCGAGTCCCGACGGGTCCTAAGCACCTACATATCGGGCATACCTACCCAAGCCAAAATGGTAAGTCCTACGATGGAAACCTAAACTCGAAACTACCGTTCAGATAGTATCAGAAAGCCTAAACCCTAAACCACTATATAATAAAGCCCAAAGGTTCATCATGGGACATACTTAGACCCCCAAAATGCCCTATAAGTATATACCAGGATGATACTTGGACCCTTTGGGAAGGTACCCTAAACCCTAAACCCTACAGTGAGGGCCCGTTGGGTCTGAGGTCATGGGCTTGGCCTGGGGCATTAGCTTTGGAACCCTCCCTGACGACCGGTCCCTAACCCGAAACCCTTAACCCTACCTAGAGGCTCACACCCTGCCCCTTTTTTGGGATACCTAGTTTTATGGTTCACCAGAAGTGCTCTTAGTGTTTCTGCTGGAGCGCCTGAAGCATACAGCACGTCTTCTGCCACAGATTTGGCAAAGTTGCCGCAAGATACCACTCTTACCTTTCTCCGGAAAGGTTTGCCGGGCTTTACTGTAAACACACCCTTTGCAGGCAATATCTCCACATTAGCCCTCTTCAAGAGAGCTTTAGCTGCTGCACCCCGGTGGCGGATAATCGCAGACATGCCTTCCATTGAATCCACCTCCTCTTGAGCAGGTGCTTTCCATTTTTCAAGATGGCGCTGTACCTCTGATGGAGACACCTGGTGGACTACTTCAAGTGGCCCACTCAGGCCTTCCAGCAACTCCTCTACATTCGGCGTGAAGGCAGTCTCCAACACCTTATGCACCCGGGCTTCCTCACACGGAATTGGAACATTGTCCTGTGGTACGGAGATGACGGAAGGAAAGGCTATTCCAAAACCCAAATTTCAACATCCAAAATTCCAAAAATCCAAAATCCAGAACCCAAAATCCAGAACCCAAAATCCACAACCCAAAACAAAAAAACAAAATCCAAACTCTGGCTCAACAGCCCCTCTCGTCAGCTCATGTGTTGGGGACCTTTCAGGGTCTGTTATCTTAAAAAGTAGGCGCCCTAAAAAAGGGGTACTTGAAGGTTCATGGGACTTAGTAAGTAAGGTTATAAGTAGGTTATAATTAGGATAACCCCACTTAGGGGACTTATAACCCCAATTATAACCTACTTACTAAGTCCCATGATCCTCTAAGTAGGATATGAGCCTGCAGGTAAATCCTAAACCTCAGGGACAGAAAGACCCTGAAAAGTTCGGGCCCCGAAACTTATACCTGAACAGGGGTTACTTAGAGGGGCAGGGGAATTGGTAAGTAAGTTATAAGTTGGGTTATAATTGGGGGTGACTCCAATTAGAGTACTTATAACCTTACTTATAGCCTGCTTACCAAGTCCCCTGTCCTTCCAAGTAAGGGGTCCTCTAATGGACCCTATAAGGGTTTCGGGTTGAATTTGGGTTTATATAGGGTTTAGGGGATACATAGGGTTTAGGGGTTTAGTATAGGGACTACCCTAAGGCTCCCCAAAGGGTCATAGAGGATCATGGGACTTAGTAAGTAGGTTATAATTGGGGTTATAAGTCCCCTAAGTGGGGTTATCCTAATTATAACCTACTTATAACCTTACTTACTAAGTCCCATGAACCTTCAAGTACCCCTTTTTTAGGGCGCCTACTTTTTAAGATAACAGACCCTGAAAGGTCCCCAACACATGAGCTGACGAGAGGGGCTGTTGAGCCAGAGTTTGGATTTTGTTTTTTTGTTTTGGGTTGTGGATTTTGGGTTCTGGATTTTGGGTTCTGGATTTTGGGTTCTGGATTTTGGATTTTTGGAATTTTGGATTTTGAAATTTGGGCTTTGGGGGCCAAGGTTGGGATCTTACTACGAGGGTCCAGGAGCCTTAGGGTAAACACCAAAAGTTTGGGGTTTGCTCTGGTGTTTGAGCCTTCTTAGTCTGCGACTGCAGCAGCTGCGCATATTTACTGTAAGGACCCGGGGGCTTAGAACCAAAAGTATAACCCTGCCTTCAGTATGAGGCACTACCAAATAAAAAGAAAGAGGAGATCGACTGAGAAACACTGTGAATTGGTTAGAGTCAAGCCAGGGTCTCCATGATGTTCAACACAAGCTGGCTCTGCTTAGAGAAGCCTAGGTAATTAAAAATAAGTGGGATACAGGAAACCGCTTTTGTAGGTCGTGTCCTTTTTCAGGATACCGTGTTTAGTCTAGGTATAGTTGATCGGGTTCTACATTGCGCAGTGACAAGTCGGGATCCATGCAGTGCCTGCCTGCTTCGGATGATGATATAGACCCTGCATTACCCATAATAAGGAATATATGGGAATTATGGTATATTCCTTATTATGGGTCATACAGGATTTATATCATCAACCGTTGGACTGCTTGGACAGATCGAGCCAGTTCGAAACCAATATGACGGGCCTTTGTTCCCACTCCCACGGAGAAAATGTGCTTAGATTGTTTATGCTTCGGGTCCAAGTACCCGATGATCATATACTCTCCCAAACACTAACTTACATAACTACTAGCCTATATAAATCCGAGTCCCAAATTATGGGGTCCTTCGGACCCTTATTCGGGAGCTTCAGAAAATAGGGGACCCTAATATGGCACCCTATAAATAGGAGGATCCTTATCATAAGGACACCAAAACAAGCTACCCCGAATCTTCGGAAACTCCCATACAGGAACCCAAAAAGGCTAAACCATGGGAACTATGGTATATTCCTTATTCTGGGTACTGCAGGATTTATGTCATCAACCCAAAACCCTAAACCCTAAAACCCTGAACCCTATAAACCCTAAACCCCTAAACCCTTTTAGGAGCCCCTTTAAAGGGCTCCTGCTGCGACTTGCAGGCTGCCATGAGCGCCGTCTGGGTGTCGTAGTACCCCAAGTCGCCTCAGATCTCGTGTTTGAATCAGGGACCCCCCTTAAGGGCCCTTAAAGGGCTTCTGAAAGGGATCTATTAAAGGGCTCCTAGTTTAGGGTTTAGGGTATAGGGTCTAGTGTTTAGGGTTTCAGGGCTTATAGGGTTCAGGGTTTTGAGGTTTAGGGTTTTAGGGTTGTAGGGCTTTGGGTTTAGGGCTGTAGGGTTTTGGGGTTTAGGGTTTTTAGGGCTTTGGGTTTAGGGCTTTAGCGTTTTGGGGCTTTGGGTTCTTATGGTTTGGGTTTAGGGTTTTGGGTTTTGGGTTTAGGGTTTACCAGGACCCTTGTGGTCCTTAATAGTGGGTATTCAGGGTATATTAGAGGCTCTGATAGTTTGAATCCGGGACCTCTGAGGCTAAACCTAGGGGTTTAGGGGTTTAGGCTAAGGGCTCATAGGGTTTAGGACCTTTGAAGCTTGTATTTTAGTGTCAGTGTTTGGATTTTGGTCTAAATCCTCGCAATGTAGGACTTGTGACCCAAAGCTGCTTGCGTTCAGGAGGGTGTTACCAGCATAAGGTACACTTTAGGGCCTCGTACACCTCCTTAATGAACGAAAAAACCCAAACAGCACCCTCTTGTGCCCGGAAACCCTGGTACACCACCCAATTATCAATTCAGGATCGTAGAGCTTTTTCCAAGGTGCTTCGGCGGTATCGGCTGAACCCAACCGTAAAGACCAAATGAACCTTAACAAATTTGGTTAACCAAACAAGGAACTACAATGGACACTCTAGGTAGGGTTTAGGTGTGCTAAAGGAGCCCTTTTAGCCTAGACAGTCAAAGCCCAGCTGCCCAAGCCCTGCACAGAGTGGTTGACATTTGCGCGATGGGCGACAAGCCTCGACGCCGGGTTTAGTGTAAGGGGCCTAGGGCC
>CAJNDT010006135.1:1588088-1813253 GCA_905221615.1 Symbiodinium sp. CCMP2592
GGTATAGTCTATAAGGAGACCTATTCTGACATACCAGAATCTCCAAACAAGTTGCGGCATTCATGCTGCTGGTGTCTGCCACCTGAGATGCGGGCCACCGGAAAGTCTGGCTAGACCCTTGTTTATCGCGACCCCGACTTTCCAAGTCAGCGGTCTACACTAGGCTTGCAGATTCGGGGTCAATGGCTTTCGGTAGACTTTCGGCTTTAAGACTTTGGACTTAGGCTTTAGGCTGGGGCTACCCTTGAACCAAAGTATCGGAACCTGCAGTGGAATCTGCTTCAGGAGGCATCAACCAGGTACCTTCAGGAAGTGTCCATACCAGTGGAGGCTGCGCGCATGGCATAGACGCACAAGACATGCACAGAAGCCCTTGTAACCTGACGGATGTGACCATAATCTTAAGCCTAAACCCTACACCCTAAACCCCACAGAGGCCATTGGAGCAGGAGGGGGAAACATGAGATGACATAAGACGTCGGGTGTCTTTCTGAACTTTGCAACTTTTCACAAACAACCGTCATGGAGACCCTTACAGGAACACATACAGGCAGCTTCAAAAGGTACCTTCACAAAACAGAAACTTTTAGAAACCCTAATTAACCACCGCTATAGGAACCCTGTAGAGACAACCGTGATAGAACTTTGTTGAGCCAAGGGACAGCTTGCTGCAGGCTCTCGAAGCGGAAATGCTTCAAAAACCCTTGCAAGTCACGCTGCGTCCTGCGGGCTTTACAGGTTAGGTTTTTTGGCTTATGATCCTGGCAGTGAGGCGTGGCAATTATATGAAGTATGTAAAGTAAAGGCCATAAGAAGCTCGTAGATAGGACGTGAGCCCATCAACAAAAGGAAATAGCCTCAACTGTAGCCCCCTCATGAAGCACTACAGTTACATAAAAAAAGACAGGAAAGGACATTTCCGAACCCTACGAGCCCCATTCAAAAGAACAAACTCAAACTATAGAGTCATTGCAACAAACCGTAACCCCCCCCACCGAACACGAAAACCAAATCCAACTTCTTCACTAAACCGTAAACCCCAAACAAACCCTCAAACCAAATCCCTCTTCGCCATCGGCACCTGGTAACCTCGAAACCCGAAGCCCCAAAAACAAATCCTTTTTGTCCACTACCTTAACGCTCCTGGACCCTTGTAGTGAGATCCCGGACCCTAGCCCACAAAGCCCAAACCCTCCCCCAGAAAGCCCAAGACCCCTTTGGGAGCCTTAGGGTACTCCCTAAACCCCTAAAGCTAGAACCCTTAACCCTAAGCTTTCAGGGGGTAGTCCTTTGGGAATCTTGGGGAAAGCCGAAGGCCCCCGAACAGAATGGCCGTCCTGGATTAGGACGAAGAGCCCCTAGACCCAGGAGTAACCTGGTAATAAAAAGGGTGCCCTTTTTAGGGTTCAGGGTTTAGGGTTTAGGGTTATAAGGGAACCTGAACCCTACAAAAAGGGAATAAGGGCCTACTCTAGGTCCTAGGCCCTCTCGAACAGAATGGTTGTCCAAGAATAAGACAAACCCTTAGGGATCCAAGGAGGATCTTTCAGAGGTCCTTTACAGGGATCTAGTATATAGGGGTCCTTTAAGGGATCTATAGGTTTAGGGATCTAAGGACTCATATATTCAGGCTTTTGGGCCCAAAGGCCATACTATATCAGGCTTTTGGGCTATGTTGATCCGTAGGGAAGCATCTTGAACCAAACCCGACTGCCCGTAAACACCAAATCCCTCGTCTCCATCAGCCCCTAAACCTCAAACACCAAAAACAAAATCCCTCTTCCCCACTAAATCTAAACCCTCAACCCCAAATCCAAAATACAGGCTCCGTTAACACCCCTCTTACAAAGCAACCATGTGCGGAACCGTACAAAAATGCACTAAGCCCAAAAACCCCGAAGTCCGAAACCCTAAACCCACAAAAGATACTAAAACCCGCTTAAAGATTCCGTCTTAAATTTCCTAAACCCTAAACCTTAAACTAGTAAACCCAAACCCAGAAACTCCAAAACCGTCTTGGCTCCCTCCTGGGTTGGCCCAGAAGTTTCGGATGGAGAGCCAGGTAGAATCGGAAATGGCTGAGCCTTGCTCTTTACAGTTTTAGGGTTTACATTTAGATTTAAAGGTTTAGGATAGGGGTTTAGGGTTTAGGGGTTTAGAGCTTTAGAGGTTTAGGATAGGAGTTTTAGGGCTTCGGGTTCCTTTATTAAAGGCTTGTAGGTTGCAGTTTCCTTGAAGAGTTGTGTAAGGGGCCCATCAAGGGTATAGTGTTTGCTGTTCAACGCTCCATTAACGAAGCATTCTGCAAAAAATACTTGCCAGGACACTATGATACATAGGGGATTCAATCATGACCAGGCGCAGGAGTCAAACCCTGCTTTTCACTTAGTACTTTGGACACTTTGGGTTAGGGCAGGGGTATAGACGGAGGGTCGGGGGACTTAGCAACTGGTTATTTTAAGGACGTATATTATAAGTACCATAACCCCAATTAGGGTTCCTTTTTGGGGTACTTATAAGTCTACTTACTACCTAGTTACTAAGTCCCCCGACCCTCCAGGTAGGCCTTGAGATTTCGGAAGAAAGGCTGAAGTTGAGCAGTTTTGGATTCCAAGATTCCCGCTCCTGCTTCGGTGCTGGGCGTGAGGTCTCTTTTCATCCTTCGGGAAGAAGAAAAGGACCATACGGTTGATGATATAAATCCTGCATTACCCATAATAAGGAATATACCATAATTCCCATAGTTTAGGGTCCTTAAGGTGATGCAGGATTTATATCATCAACCGTACTGCCGGAATGCGCGGCATGGCTTTGGGGTCGCGCCGAGTGCTTGAGTAAGTGGACACAACGGAGCCACAGACGCGCTGCATGGGACAACTTGGTTTGGACACCTGGGCTAACACATGCGTTTACCTGACTGCAGCCTGCTCCCTTCCTTTCTTTTCTCAAAGGGGAAAAGGAGGGACCCTTAATGGGGACCCCTACCCTATAATGGGGCTATATAATTAATTGGTATACACTAGGTGTACTAAGGGTATATACCTAGGGGTCCTTATTAAGGGTCCCTCCTTTTACCCTTGGATTTTCTTCCATATCTTGTTCTGCACAGATGACGGCTCGTTGGTCGTGCCTGGTTATGGTACAAGGGTGCTGCGCACGCACTGCTGCACACCGTCGAAGATGGCTCGCGACAGCTCCCAATTACCTAAACCATAATAAGATAATCAAAACCCTCAACCCTGAACGCTCAACCCTAAGTGCGAAGCTCTAAACCCTCAACCCGACACCCTAAACCCTAAATCCTAAACGGCCCTGTGCAGCAGACGTGTTGGGCCAAACGGCAGGCGTCGCTGCGAAAGAATGGCCCCACAAAAAGGGTTCCTTTCGAGGACCCTCCAAAGGAACCCTGAAAGGAGTCCTTAAGGAACTAAGGCAGGGCTTGACAGGATGTGTGTACTACCGGTTTACATGGCCTTTGTAGCTATATGACATATACTTTGGCCCTGAAGTACCTATGTAGGAACCCCTTGAAGGCTTAAGTATATACAGTCTGGGTACCTATCTTGAACCTGCGTGACGGGCATCCTCCTCAAAAATCTGTAGAGTTCCGAATAAACCCCTAGAGGCCCTAGATCACGTTTTTGCTACTGGACTCAAGTCTAACCCCACATCCCCAACGCCTAACTGCAAAGGCCCGAAACCACGCAACCTCAGAACACTAAGAAAACGACGTCCCCCACGATAGGCAGGACACCTAAACGCCTGCACCCTAACACCTATTCCTCCACAGACCTTAATAATTAGAATAGGGTTTGGGGGCCATTATACTTTCATTTTATGATACTGAGCCCCCAAAATAGCATTGGTAATTATTTAGGCCCTTATAGTAAACACCGGGAGCCTGCAGCTCCCAACCAAAACAACAAAAACCCTAAACCCTAAACCCTACCCTGAGGCTCCCACAGGGGGTCATGGGCTTTCTGTGGGAAGGGTTTGTGCTTTGGGGGCTAAGGTTTGGGATTTCACTACGACGGTCCAGGAGTTTACCCTAAACACCCTTAGCCAGGATGCGGCCCCTTCTCCCGCAGATGCTGGAGCTTGCTCTCGACCTCAGCGGAAGCTGCCAGGAATCTGTCTGAGGTTTTGGCAGTAGCTTCGTTGCTTTAGGGCTTGAGCTGGTTGCTGCTTAGTGTCTGTATGATATATAATATATGATATATATATATATATATATATATACACATATTATGGTGAACCTCAGAAAGGTGGAACATATCAAATTGCACAGCCGACGGCAATCATGACCCAACCTTCTGACTTCTAGCATACCTAGAGGCTCCATAGTAGTTCCTTTTTGGGGATCATATTTAGAATCCTATAAGGTAATCCCAAAAAGGAACTACTATGGAGCCTATGGGTAGAGTCAGACTGGAGTCTAGGTAGTGCAGCTTTTATATGGGAGTTTCCGAAAATTAGGGGTACCTTATTTTGGGGTCCTTATAATAAGGATCCTACGATTTAGGGTACTATATTTGGGTCCCCTATTTTCGGAAACTCTCATATGAGCACCACGCAGGATTGCTCGTGGTCAAGTATAGGTGTCCAGCGATTCAGGGCTTAAGGCCACATGGCCATGCGGTTCTAGAATGCTGCGCGATTCCAGTTTCGCGGATTTCGGCTGCAGCATTCAGGGGTTTTGCGTCTTCAGGTGTACTTACCCTAAAACTCTACCTATAAGGCTCCCAAAGGGGTCATGGGCTTTCTGGGGGAAGGGTTGCGGCTTTGGGGGCTAGGTTTGGGGATCTCACTACGAGGGTCCAGGAGCCTTAGGGTAAGGAGGGTTTGCAGGTGCAAAGACCGCGCTGGAACGCCTGGTGGGCTACTTGGAGCCTTACTGCAACCCTAAACCCTAAACCCTTAGCAGCATTCATAACCGACCCGGCTCCTGCGAAACTTGGCTACTGCAAGTACTTGCGGCCTCTACGGCTGAAACTCCCGATATTGCCCCCCAAGAGGGTCCATACACGCCAGCATTCTGCAACTAGGTCCCCCCAAGCCATGATTACAGTTGCCTTTTGGGGCCTAGTTCCAGAGCATCCAGAATCTAGAGGCCTGGATATATACCTATAGTAATCCTTAGGGTTTCCTTTAAGAGATCTATATGGGATCGACAAGGATTCCATAAGCGTCCTTCAGGGTTTGGCATCTTTGTAGCCTGCGAGAAAACGCCAACCTGCAGGCCTCATCAACAGCAAAGGGGAGTTTCCGACCCTAATATAGGACCCCAAATAGTAGGATCCGTATTATCAGGACCCCAAAATAAGGTACCCCTGATTTTCGGAAACTCCCATATCGTAGAAGCCAGAAAGTTGAAACATCATTATCCTCATGCCCTTAAGGTAAAGTATAAGGGATCCTAGCACTAATCCTCCTAAAGCCATGTTCCCACTTTCTGGCTTCTACTATACTTGGAGGGTCGGGGGACATAGTAAGTAATTGGCTACATCACAGAATTATAGAAGCCATAAGCCCCAAATAGGATCCCGTTCCCAGAGGCTCCGTATATACCACCATTATGGAATTACGTAGGTCCCTAAAACCCGCATAAAACGGTCGTTTAGGACCTAATTCCTTGATGGTAGTATATTGCAGTAGAAGCCCAAAAGTTGGAAACCCCATAGCCTCTATCCTTAAGAGTAATGTATAAGGAATCCTAGCGCTTTTTGGCCTTAATCCGGCTTCCAATTTTATCATAGAGATCCTTAGGGGTGTAGGGGGAGGGGGGGTAGTGGGCCTTAAGGCCCATAATAAGGACTAATAAGGCCTATTTAAGGAAATATAGTCCCCTACACCCCTCCCCCCTACACCCCTAAGGATCCCTATGATTTTATGGGGTTTACTGTATATGGAGCCTCTAGGGTTTAAAGCACTCGGAACTTTACTTAGTACCTATAATTAACTAAGTCTGCCGACCCTGCGAGGAAGATAGGAGTTTTATGGTGTAGGAGCCGTAACAATTAGAAAAGTGTTCTTGGGGCATATTTCCTGGGCTTTTAAGTAGCCAGCGAGAAAGTGTATAAGCTTTCATTTTACAATGGTTCCATTAAGAAAAATATTAAAGTATGGTACTCCAAAGCGCAGTGTCGGTATACCTATAGCGATTATGAATAGTCGCACACAGTAATGATAGTCTAAGAAATACGCGGGCAAGCACATACGACAACACCCACAACGAAAAGTCTATGAACAGATAGCAAAGATCTTGTATAAACGCTCCGAGCTACTGCCATCTCCCCTAGCTTTACAACCGCTGCGCGGTCGCTTTCCACAGTGAAGTTGCCTTCCACCTGAGCTCCCGAAGGGTGGCTTGGAGTTCACCGCTTTAGGGGCCCAGGGTTGGGGCTTAGGGTTGCGGGTTTAGGATTTGGGCTTCTAGTGCTATCAGGGGCTGACAAAACATAGGGCTTTATAAAGGCTTATAGCTGTTTATAGGATTTCTATAATGGCTTTGGATCGTAAGTACCTGCATGGTATTAGGCTACAAGTAAGGCTTCTAGACGTTTCAATTTTCTACATAGGGGACTGTTATTGTGGTTTGTGCAAAACTCCCCAAGTAACCACTTAGAGCCCTTCGGGGTTTGAGGAAAGGATGCAGGAAGTAGGAGCACAGATCAAGCTATGACTAGCCTACAGGAATAGCTTCAACCGGCTTATGTTGCATTATGTTTTGCCATTAATTAAAAGTTTCTCGTTTGCTGCAACATGTGTAAGGGCGTAGAATGGGCAGGGAATCGGGGTTTAATATTTAGAGCGTAATGTAGGAGCCATAATAATTACGATAGGGTTTTGGGGCCCATTATACCATACTTATCATAAAGAACCCCAAAATATTAGATGTAATTATGAAGGCCCCTATTCCTGTAGCAGATGGTTTGAATAAGGAGGCGAGGCTATGAAGGAACATTCAAACCCCTACGCTAGGGTTTAGGCTTAAGCCACTCTTATATAACCCCACACAATATTCACATACAAAACGACGAGCTATCCTAAACTCAACTACAATACTATTCAATCCCTTGGGTAAGGACAGATTACCAGGGATTGTGCAACATGTGGGATTTCGAGGCTGTGTGCAGGTCTGTGCGCACGTGTCGGTGCGTGCGCCCATGTATCTATCCCTGCAAAACCCTAAACCTTAAACCCTAAACCTTAACCCAAAACCCTAAACTATCCTTGTACTTAAGCGGGTACTGCAGCGGTCGGGGGTTGATAATTACTTGGATGGGCAGGGGACTTAGTAAGGGTTCTTAAAGGGCTCCTTAAAGGGATCTATCGGGTTCCTTACAGGGATCCATGGGGTTTAGGGTCTAATTGGAGGCGCAGGGTACTTAGCAGTAAGTAGGTTATAAGCAGAGTACGTTATAAGTACCCTGAATGAAGTCGCCCCAATTATAACCCTACTTATAACCCAACTCACTAAGGGATATTGGGATCTCTGAGGGGTTATCCCTAAACCCTAGACCCCACACCCCTTTTTATGAGCCCCTTATAGATCCCTTTAAAGACCACCAAAGGCCCTGAGGCAGGGACGTCATTGGGTTGCCTGATCTCTGAATTCTAGAGGATCGATCTCTGAGTACCCTAAACTCTTATAGATCCCTTTCAAGGAACCCTTATAATTAGATCCCTTGAAGGGAACCTTTATAGATCCCTTTCAAGGAACCCTATTAATTAGATCCCTTGAAGGGAACCTTTATAGATCCCTTTCAAGGAACCCTTATAATTAGATCCCTTGAAGGGAACCTTTATAGATCCCTTTGAAAGAACCCTTATAATTAGATCCCTTGAAAGGAACCTTTATAGATCCCTTTCAAGGAACCCTTATAATTAGATCCCTTGAAAGGAACCTTTATAGATCCCTTTGAAGGAACTCTTAAGTTCGAGAGGATCCTCATAGTCCCGCGACATTGGAATCTCCTTTTGAGTAGTGCCAGAAAAAAACAAATCTACCCCACACAAAGGTAGGTCTAGGCTTTAGGGTTTATAGGGTTTATAGTTTAGGGTACCCCGCTACACTCAGAGATCCCAACCTCCCTTAATGAATAAGGAATATACCTTAAACTGTAGGGGCCATAATCTTATGGTTTAAGGTATCCTCCTTAATGAAGGGTTTTTGGGATCTCTGGGTTAAAGGTAGGTAGCCTGCTTTTAAGCAAAACCCGTTTGTTTTAAGCCCACGTCCCGACCTAAAATCGTCAACTATCTACATAAAACAGATCTGGCTCGAGTCATAGACAGCTCCTAGATGAGAGATCCTTGATTACGGGACGATGGAGCTTCCTCTGCTTACTTTCACCCCAAACCCCAAAACACCCTAAGCAAGACCTTTAAATGACACAAAGCCGCGATCGTGTTGTGCTGCCAGTCCAGGGGGAACATGAACTCTGCCTCGCGAGCAGAGTAGACGACGATGACCTGCCCACGAGAGCCCGATACATGCCCCCAGAGGGTCCAAGTACCATAGGTACCCTTAGGGGGGTAAGGGGAACGGGGGGGGAGGGGACTATACTTCCTTCTGCCGGCCTTACTCGGCTTAACTCCGAACACATTAGCCCAAACACTTAGCAGCGCTGAACCTCAAGCCTTGGACCAACCTTGAAGACCTGAGCCCAAACGGGTTCCTATTTCTGGACTTTGAAGTAACCAGGGAGAAAAAAGTATAGACTTTTATTTCATAATGGTTCCTTTAAGGAACAGGTACCAAAAAAGTATTCAAGTATGGTACTCTCAACCCAGGATTTTCCATCCTTTCAGCATGTACTCCGTGAAATCCTCTTCCTGTACAGTGAACCCCATAAAATTTGGGCCCCGTTTAGGGTTCCTTCATCATAGGGATCTTCTATAAGGGTACTACAGGGTTTAGGTAGGGTTTATGTAACGTTATACAGTAAACCCCACAAAGTTGGAAACCGGATTAAGGCCAAATAGTGCTGGGACTCCCTATACATTACCCTTAAGGATTGAGGCTATTGGGTTTCCAACTTCTTTGGCTTCTACTGAAATTAGTAGTATGTTGTCCTTCTAAGCCTTGCTGATAAGATACTTGTCTACCGTAAAAGTCTCATGAACCAAAGAATAAAGCAGAGAGGTGCAGCGTCTGGAATTTGGGGTTGCGGTTGGGGTTTAAGGTTCAGAGATCCCTGGGCAAACCCAGAACAGAAAAGCCGAGCCACCGAGGTGTCGGCTTTGTTGGAAAGGAGTCGACACCAAAGCCTCAGTAGGTCCATAGGCAATATACCCTTAATATAGCCATCATATACCCATTATATAGCCCATTATTTACCTAAACCTTAAACCCTAAAGCCTCAATATAGCCCCTTAAAAAAGGCTATTATATACCCATTATAGGGTAGGGGCTCCATTAAGGATCTTTCCTTTTCCCCTTTGAGTAGGTCGAGTTTGGGTCGAGGGACAAGGGTTCCCTTTAAAGGGTTCCTTAAAGGGGTCTATAAGGGGTCTGTAGTAGAGGTATATGGTAAAGGGGCCTTCATAATTAGAATAACCTAAAGTTTGGGATTCATGGGCTTGGGCTTCAGGCTCGCAGGTCTTAGGATTCTGGTTTTGGGGGGTCAGAATCTAGGGTCTAGGCCACCGAAGGATCAACTACAACTCTTCTGCCCAACTAACAAGACCTCCATCAACCAGCATGCTTAAAGATTAAGGCGAAGGCGTCGTGTTAGGGAGAAAGGAAGTCGTTATGACGGCCCGAAGCTACAAAGACTGGAGGCCGCACGGCTTCGACAAGACAACCCGTGTCCTAAACACGACCCTAAGCCCGTAAACCCTAAAACCCCAAACCCTAAGCCCTGAACCCCTAAACCCCTGAACCCTCAACCCTATACCCCCGAACTCTAAACCCTAACCCCCAAGCCCCAAAACCCTGAACCCCACACCCCTAACCCCCTGAACCCTAATTCCTGAACCCCTAAACCCCCAAACCCCCTAAAGCCCTAAACCCAAACCTCCAAACCCTTGAACCCCTAAAGCCCTAAACCCAAACCCCCACACCCTTGAACCCTAAACCCCTAACCCTGGGCAGCAAAATAGCCCAAAAGCCTTTAATATATGAGTCCTTAGATGCCCAGGGTAAAGCCCCCTAAACCCTAAACCCTAAACCCTAAAGCACCCTACGCCTGGGACCCTTCCCTTAAGGCTCCTATGATCCATTCATCCGCTGTTTTAAGAACTGGGCTTAGGGTTTGGGGTTTAGGGTTTAGGGTTTAGGGTTTAGGGTTTAAGTAGCCAGGGAGAAAAACCCCCAAGGGTCCAAGTACCCGAATAGTAGAGTTTCAAGGTCTAAAAACCATTCACAGTATGGATTTTGGGACCTAAAACCCTGCTATTTGGGTACTTGGACCCTCTGGGAAAAGTGTAAGCTTTCATTTTTTTAATGGTTCCATTGAGAAACAAGTACTAAACTATGGTACTCCAAAGCCCAGAGAATCATAGTAGAATGGCCTCAATAATTAGAATAGGGCTCCTTTTAAGGGTTCCAGTAAGGGTTGCTATAGGGGGTATTACGGGGGTTTAACATAGGGGCCTCAATAAAATGGAACAGGGTTTTGGGGCCCACTATACTACTATACGATGATAAAGAACCACCCTAATAGTATAGGTAATTAAGATACCCTGAACCCCTGAACTCTAGTAGCACCTGCTTTTAGAACCCTGCAAAAACTACGGGATCTAGAACCCCAAGACCCCCCCAAACCCTAGACCTCAAACCTTCAGAACCCCATTTAAACCCTAAAGCCCTAACTAGGTTTCTGAGTAACCCCTTTATAATAAGGCTACCCTTTTTCCTACTATTCGGTTTTAATAAGGGGACCCTAAATTAAAAAGGGCAAAAGGGCACTACTCAGGAACCTAGCTAGAGCTTAATATAGAACACTAAAACCCTAAATCCTAAAGCTTAAACTGGAACCCGAAGACCCCGAAAACCTGAACCGCAAAGTCGTAAACCTCAATATGGAACCCTGAGACCCAGCCAGGGAAATTAGACAGTTTCCCAAGTTGCCACCTAGTGAACCTAAAAAACCCTAAACCCTAAACCCTAAAACCCTGAAACCAAAAACCTAAACCCTAAACCCTAAGCCCTAAACCCCACACCCTAAACCCTAAGCCCTAAGCCCTAAACCCCAAACCCTAAACCCTAAGCCCTAAATCCCCAAACCCAAAACCCCAAACCCTAAACCCAAAACCCTAAACAGGCCGAGGGTCTCGGCTCTGCACCAACCCCGCGAGAGCCATGTGGAGTAGTTCACCAGGTCGCCCCTGCAAAGTGGCAAAGAGCTCTAGCCTTTAGCCCCCATATACATATACATACATATATATATATATATATATGTGTGTATATGTATATGTATATATATATATGTATGTATGTATATATATATATATATATGTATGTATGTATGTATGTATATACTACCATTGTCGAATTTGGTCGCTGAAACCATAACAAGGATGGTTTTTTGGTGGGATTCTAATTCCAGAATTGTAGTCTACATGGACCCTCTGGGCAAATGTCCAAAGGACCCGATGATTAGGTACTTGGTTTTATGCTAGCCCGAAGGGTCCATGTACTCAAATAGTATGTGCATTGGCCTCCCAAAGTACCTATATAGAGACTACTTGAAGGCCAAAGTCTATACTGTTGGGCACATGGACCCTCAGGATAGTGATTTTCCAGGCTAGTACTTGGGAGCGTATATGACTATTAGGACCTTACTTGGAGGGCAGGGGACTTAGTACGTGGGTTATAAGTAGGGTTAAAGTTGGGGTAACTCAATTTAGGGTACTTATAACTCTACTTTTCACCTAATTACTTACTAAGTCCCCTTCCCCTCCAAGTACGGAAGGATGCAACTAAAATACAGGCCCAGAGATCAAGCACTCGATTATGCGAAGAGGTGCAGGATCGGTACTTGAAGGCCAGGGGGACTTAGTCAGTCGGTAATAAGTCGGGCTATAATTGCGGTAGCTCCATTTAGGGTGCTTACCAGGGACTTAGTAAGTCGGTAATAGGTAGGGCTATATTGCGGTAACCCCATCTAGGGCGCTTATAACTCTACGTATAACCTACTTACTAAGTCCCGTGGGCCTCGAAGTACTCCCAGCATGATGGCATACGGTTGATGATGTAAATCCTGCATTACCTTAAGGACCCTAAATGATGGGAATTATGGTACATGCCTTGTTATGGGTAATGCAGGATTTATATCATCAACCGTAGTGCCGAGAGTGACGCCAAAGCCCCAGACCCAGACCGGGAGGATCTGATAAGTAGATTAGTTTCTTCAAGAGATCTATGGTGTTCATTTCAGGGATCTCTAGGGCTCCTTCAACGGATCCGTAGGATTTAGGGTTTGGGGTCTAGTTTGGGGCACTACCTACCAAAGGGTACTTTAGAGGAACCCCCCTTTAGGGATCTACTTGCTAGATCTTCCCAAACTTAAGCTTCTGGGACTCTGACTGACCACAGTCTATTGCAAAGCGACCAAAATCCTCAAGAATGGAAAATCATTGCATGCCGCTACCTCTATTTACCCTCGTTCTTATTTCTCGCTATACTCCTTGAACTGCTGGAATGATACGGTTGATGATAGAAATCCTGCATTACCTATAATAGAAAATATACTATAATTCCCACATATTCCCTATTTTGGGTAATGCAGGATTTATGTCATCAACCGTAGCCCAGGGATATGGAGAGGAATGTAGCTTCATGTCCTGCCGGAGGACTAGGGCTTCTTCCTGACGTTGATGATGTTAATGATTAGGGTTGAAGTTGAAAACTGATGTAGACGATTAGAGACGTAGAATTTATATAGGAACCCTAATTATTGACAATGTTGTCCAGCTTTCCGGGTGTCGGGACTCTAAAGCTTTGAGGTTTAATCAGAGCTTCTTGGCTTGCAAACAAATGCTAATGGCCGCCCAAGAGCCCAGCTACCTTACCTGGGTCCTGCGACCCGAACTGCAGGCGAGGTGCGAATCTTTGTGTGAGAGTTCAGAGACCAGGGCAATAAAGATGTTGGAGAGCTCCACATAGGCAGGAATGCCTTGGAAACGGCTTGGGGTTTAGAGAATCTGCTGCGGAATGCTTTGGTTTGCGGAACTGCTGCTTAAGGCCCAGAACTGCCGCCCCAAACCACCCCTAACTGCTAAACCCTAAACCCCAAACAAGACGCATCCGTATAAAAGTCCCACAAAAGGACACTGAGCTGTTCAACGCCCTGCCTCTGACCTCCCTCACTTGGAGGGGCCGGGGACTCAGTAAGTAGGTTATAAGTGGGTGGTTGTCAAAATTATGGTCCATTTCTGGGTACCCCAAACAATAGGTGCCGTATTATAATAAGGACCCAAAAAGAGACCATAATTTTGACAACCACACAAGTAGGTTTATAGATGGGGTAACTCCATTTAGGGTACTCTTAACCCTACTTACAGCCTACTTACTAAGTCCGCTGCCCCTCCAAGTATCCCTACAGAAACCCCTATAGATCCCTTTGAAAGGACCGTAAGCCCTGAACCCTAAACCTCAAGACACCCGATATTTCCCTATTGAAGGACCCTAAGCCCTGCACCCTAAACTCCTGCATGATGAACTCTAGAGCACGAGAAGGACCGAATGACCCTCAAGCTGGTGGCATCTTCTACAACAACCATCGGGGTAGTCCTCTTAAAGAGTCTGCAAGAGTTTCTTTAAGGTTCTTATAAGGGAACTATAAGGGTTACCACGCGGGGTTTAGGGTTTAGGTTGATGATATAAACCCTGCATTACGCGCAATCAGGAATATACCATCGCTCCCATAAACTAAGGCCTGGGGTCATTGAGGTAATGCAGGATTTACATCATCCGTAGATTCTCGAAATTGGGGTCCCTCTTCAAATCCACCAAACTAGTACGGCACCCCTATACAAAGGGCGCGAAAAGGAACCCTAATATCGAGAACTACCAATTGCGATATGCGACAGGAACCAGAACCATAAGAGTCTTAGGGGTTTGGGCGTTTATGGTTCAGGCTTTGGGGTTGAGGATGCGGGTTAATGGGTTCAGGGGGGTGAGAGCGCCAACTCGCCACGACAGCTCTCCCATTGTCAAGGCATCATACAAGAGTTTGAACGAACAATCTCTAACCGTATCTCCGTCTAGCCCCCTAAACTCTAAACCCTCTATAATTGCTGGAATATGCCCCCTTTAAGGTTCGAATGGTGCCTAAGGAGCCCCTTCAAGCTGAGCACAAGAGACGTACACCTTACACTCCACGGACCCCAATCCCTTCTACAAACATTGCAAGAATCCTCAGAAGAATCTGGAAAAGCCAACAAAACAACTTTAAATCCACAAACCCAAAACGCAACACCTAAACCCCTAACCCCCTAAACCCTTCAGCCCTAAATCCCAGTTTCTAAAGCCCCCAACATGCGGCAGCCCTCTGTCTAGGTCCCCAAAACTAGTACGGCACCCTGATAACATGCACCCTACAAGGGCGCCAGATTTCAAGAACTACCCATATGATGTTTGAACTTTGAACCTTAAACCCTTTTCGGCTTCACTGGGTTAAGACATCTTTGTATAACCCCTATAAACCTTAAACCCTAATTTAGAGAATTACCCTTATAGCACCCTAATCGAAACCCTACAAACCCTTATAGACCTGAGCCGTGAACCCTAAACCCGAAAGACACCCTGCAGTTCCCGTTAAGGTGCCCTGAAAAGGGGACCCTAATTCATAGGTTTAGGGTTTAGGGTCCCATCAAAGCCCGAGGTGCTCTGAACCGCGAGAGCCGCGTCCGACTTCGTCGCCTCCTGGATTCGACGAAACCGTGATAGGGCTCATAGGACTTGGACTTAATGACTTACAGGGCTCCTTAAAGGGATCCATAGGGTTTCAGGGTCTAAGGTTTGAAGGCTCATGGGACTTCGTAGGCTCTACAAGAAGGACGCCGTGACAGGGTACCATGGGTTCTAGAAGAGGTTTCCTTCACGGAAAGGCGTGGGGCTTGTGGGTCTAGGGTTGCCGAGGCATAGGGTTTAGCGTACAGGCAATAGGGTTTAGGGGTATAGGGGGTCAGGGTTTAGGGGAATACTGGGCAGGTAACATATGAGAAAGTAAGTGTAGGGAGGAAAAACAAGGATATAACACAAGCATGTATGTATGTACATACATACATACATACATACACACACCCAGGGGCTGCTAATCTACTAGCATTATGGATTCAGGTCCCAAGAAACCATCCGCAGCATGCTTCGAGGGACCCAGCTCCATAATGGTAGCTGGGTTTTTACTCGGAATTTAGTTTAAGATACCATGATAGGGAATTAAGGCACCCTTTTTTCATATGGACCCTCTTGGGCATGCACACGAGCACTGCTGAGCGATCTAGCGAGGGCTCCCTCAAGAAGCCTCACATCTACTTGGAGGGGCACGGGACTTAGTAAGTAGGTTATGAGTAGCGTTATAAGTACCCTAAATGGAGTTACCCCAATTATAACCCTACTTACAGCCTACTTACCAAGTCCCCTGCCCATCCAAGTAGACCCTAAACCCTAAACCCCATAGATCCCTTTAAGGAAGCCTATAGACTTATAAGTACCATAACCCCAATTAGGGTCCCCTTTAGGGTACTCTTGAGTCTACTTACAACCTACTTACTAAGTCCCCTGCCCATCCAAGTAGAACCGGGACCCGAAGCCAGGCCTGGGTTCTTGTCCCTAAGGGTCCATGTACTCCTATAGGGTTCCTTCAAGGGTTTCTTTGAGGGTCTACTATAAGGGTTCTATATGGGTTTAGGATGGTTTAGGGATTTCGGGTCCATGTACTCATATAGTATATACATCGGCCTTAAAGTACTCCCTGTAATACAGGTAGATTGGGCCCAAAGCACATGCCATATGGGTACATGGACCCTTAAGGTGTTGTGGAGTTTGATCTAAAGTTACCATAAAAGGGACCTATGGCAAATGCTTCGGCCGCTCGGGCTGGGAACTTACCACCACAAGGATCTCTAGTAATTAAATGCCGGGGTTTCCTGGCTACGGTAACCTGAAGCCCTAAACCCCAAACCCTAAACCCTAAACCCCAAACCCTAAACCCTAAACCCTAACCCTAAACCTAAACCTAAACCCCAAACCCTAAACCCTAAACCCCAACCCTAAACCCCAAACCCTAAACCCCTAAATCACCAACTTGTATTCAGCCTCATTGATGCCATGCGTTCGCGCCGTGATCTGAGGAATAGCGAACCTGAGCTACACAGCTCCGAGTTAGGGCTTAGGGTTTAGTTTTGTGTTTTTGTTGTTCGCTTCTTTTCTCCTACACGGTTTAGGGTTTAGGGTAATAATTTCAAGCCGTTCGTAGAGGGATCGCTGCTAAACGCTGAAAGCTTTGCAGGCTTTGCAATTGACGGCTTCGGGCTTGCATGGATCGAGGTTGAGAGCTGAGGGTTTAGGGTTTAGGGTTTGGGCTTTCTGTGTGATGTTTCGGTCTTCTTTACGCGTCGTGCCCGAGTGCCCAAAATGCTGTACTCTTCGGTCCGAAATTTCCTGTATCCGAAGCCCATTACCCACACTCTCAAGGATCTCGAAGATATAAAACCTCCTTCAATCTACCGCGCTGGGGGTTCGATTTCTTGGATACTTCAGGAGGTCCGGGTAAGACTAAAGTGCAAACCCTACCACTGCTGGGACCGTATGCAAACATGATCGAGAAGCGATGCATTCCCACTCCAAAGCCCCCCAAAGCCCATTAAAGAACATAGCTGTAGAGAGACTGTTGCTAGGGCTTAGGGTTTAGGGTGCTTTGGGGTTTTGGGGACAATTTCACTATACGTATAATAAGGATCTCCCGAAATCGTATAGATACTTATTTAGGCGCCTACAGTAGGTCTCCCTAAACCCTAAACCCTAAACCTTGGAAGAACAACAGAAAAGACTAGGAGCCAATCGAAGAAGATGAAGCCGTCGGCGATGTGCTGCCGGGCATCCAAGGAAAGGTTCCTTCCAGTCGGGCTTCTTCAAAAACCCTAAGTCCTAAAGCCCACCCTAACCCTGAATAACCTCCCTTTTTAGGGGTCCTTCTTATGATTTCCTTGTATAAGTCCTTAAACAAGTATATAGGTTATTCCGGCTTAAGGCAAACCCAAAAGCCCCTAAACCCTAAACCGTGGCTTTGGATTTAGGGTCTAGGGTTCAGGCGCTGAGCCCACAGCCCTGAACCCAAAGTGCCTGAACGGTTTGGGGTTTAGGGTATTATACAAGGCCCACGGGTTTTGGCTTTAGTGTTCTGGGTTTAGGGTTTAGGGGTGCGCAGAGAGGCCAATTAATCAAGTGTATACGTATCTGAGCGTTGAGGACAATTGTTTAGGGTGGAATTTTGGGTTTCCTATAGGCTCCATATATACTACCAGTATGGAATTAATGAACCCCCGAAGACCATCCTTTTGGTGGTTGTAAGGACCTAATACCATTATAGTAATATGCGTGGAGCCTCTGGGTTTTCTTCTCGCCTTAAAAGTAAGCCTAAACAAGTAGGAGTTAGGATTAGGGCGACCCTTGGGGATGTGGACCCGCTCAAGAAGGTCCCGTTTAAGAGAGCCAGAAGTAGGGTTAACAAGGGTACCCTTTAAGAGGTCTCCCTAACATACCCAAGACCAAAGCTCAGGCAACAAGGGACTCGCCAGCGTCAGAAATGCCCAAACCTCCTTGCCAAGACCCTGGGTCCTTCGAGTATTATAATTATTGCCCTATGGACAGAAGCCTCACAGACCCTTTAAACAAACCCTTGAAGGAGCCGTAGTCTCACCCGTACCAGTCTGATGTGCTTATTGCCCAACGCAGCCAGATACTGGTTGTTTGGTAGAGTGGCTTCGCATCATCAACAAAAAGATGCTCATTTAGATGCAGCCACGCACCAGAGCCATGACCAACACACTGCTTCATACAAAGTAATTACGGGGTTGCATAGAAGCGTCATGAGAGTGTCCGGCAATACATCGTATGGTTCCTGCACTGTGAATATGTCTCACCCAGATAGGTACACTAAACCCTGGGCCCTGAAAGGAAGCCTTTATGGCACCCACAAAGGAACACCTATGGTGCCCTATAAGCCCATCTCACTTTGAATAACCACAACCACTTACACTTACCTATTTCTTCGGCACCCTGAAAATATCTTCTCTCCTCCCTGGGATCTCCTAAACCTAAACCCTAAACCGCAAGCCGTAACATGAAGGTTTCCCAAAGCCCTAGGGCTCAGGCTTCCTGTTCTGAGGCTATCAGGCCCAAGAGACTGTAGTAATTATAGTATTGTTATATACTAATATATGTATATGTATATATATATACAGATATATATATATATATATGTATATATATATATATATATACACTCGTGTATCTAGACACAAACTATTTACATCACCCTTTGATTGTGTACATATAAATGTATACATAAAGACAGCGAGAGAGAGAGAGAGAGAGAGAGAGAGATATATATATATATATAGCCCACTCTCGCTCTCTATCTCCTTTTATCTTTCTCTTTCTCTATCTCTTTCTCTCTGTCTCTCTCTCTCTCTCTCGCTTTCTCTCTCTCTCTCTCTCTCTCTAAATGCCAGTGTGCGTGTGTGCGTATGTGCGTGTGTGCGTGTGTGGGTGTGTGGGTGTGTGGGTGTGTGTGTGTGTGTGCGTGTGTGTGTGTGTGTGTGCGTGTGTGCGTGTGTGCGTGTGTGCGTGTGTGCGTGTGTGCATGTGTGCGTGTGTGCGTGTGTGCGTGTGTGCGTGTGTGCGTGTGTGCGTGTGTGCGTGTGTGCGTGTGTGCGTGTGTGCGTGTGTGCGTGTGTGCGTGTGTGCGTGTGTGTGTGTGTGTGTTGTGTGTGTGTGTGTGGTGTGTGTGTGTGTGTGCGGGACCAAAAGCCTGCGTAGTCTAAACCCTAAACATAAACCTCAAGCCGTAAGCAGCAACCTGCCTAAACTCTGCAATAGGGGCCTTCATGATTAGACGCAGGTTTGCCCATTATAGTATAATAAAAATATGGAACCCCAAAACAGTATAAGTAATTATTAAGGCTTGTATAGTACATGCCGAGCCACTTGTCGACAGACATCGAGATGATGTCCTCCTTGGGGACACAGCAGCCCGACCCGGGCTTTTAGGGTTTAGGGTTTCGGGGTTCAGGGTCTAAAGCTTAGAGTTTAGGGCTTTAGGGACTTAAGGGGGTGTAGGGTGTGGGTTTGGGACCCGGTTGATGATATGAATCGCATTACACCCTAGAGTATGGGATTTATGGCACAGTCCTCATTCCCAAGGGATCACAATAGCCCCAAAACCTTATATAGTATGGTCTTTGGGTGCAAAAGCCTTAACAAATGAGTCCTTAGATCCTTAGGGATTCTGGGTAATGCAGGATTTAAACCATCAACCGTAGTATAGCTTCAATTGGGAGTCCTAAGGAACAATATTGGTAATTCTGCCTCTATAGAGGTTTAGGGTTTGGGGTCTTCTAGGGGATTTTAGGGTTTGGGGTTCAAGGGTTTAGGGTTCAGGCGTTTAGGGCTTAGGGTTTATAGTTACGATCCTTTGGGTCCTTGGGTGGCTTCTGCTACCCAGACCTTCCAAGATCCCTTAAATAAGGAATATACTTTAAATCTTATTAGGGATCCTACTATAATTTAAGGTATATTCCTCAATTAAGGGATTTTGGAAGGTCTGGGTACTGTCCAGTGTGCATGGAACTCTCTGAGACAGGACCTTTTCGGTCTACGGGTTCTATGACTGAAAAATGTGTTGATAGGCCCAGAACTTCCATAATCCATTAATTTAGGGATATAGCTTAAATCGTATTAGGGATCCTACTAATTATAATTTAATCCATATTCAAAGTTAGGGGATCTTGGAAAGTCTGGGGGGTTGTGGTTGGTTGTGAAGGGCTCTTTGTGTGACCACCCTAAGGCTTCCAAGAGGGTCATGGGATCTCTGGGGGAGGGTTTGGGCTCTGGGGGCTAAGGTTTGGGATCTCACTACGAGGGTCCAGCAGCCTTAGGGCAGACCACAAAACTCCAAGTCGACAAACTCGATATGGATCAAAGAGGAAAAGGAGGGACCCTTAATGGGGACTCCTACCCTATACTGGGCTATATCAGGGTTTAAGGTTTAGGTTGATGATCTAAATCCTGCATTACCCACTATAAGGAATATGCCGTAGGTCCCATAGTTTAGAGTCCTTAGGGTCATGCAGGAAATTGTCCATCAACAGTGTGGGGCGCATGTCGTAACGGCCAGCACATTTGCTCGCCCCTACAGTCTCTACCTTCTTGGACCCGATAAAACCCTCCTTGTGATGATTTCCGTGTGTTTGAACAGGTTGCTCAGTTTGGAGTTAATGGTCAACCCAAAACCCTAAACCGTAGACCCCCGTAGCAAGCTGAAACCCCATTCCAGCAAAGGGTCCATCACTTGCAGGGAGCCGTCTATCATGCCATGAAGCGTCTTCTGCAGCCTCCACACCTGCCACAATGGGCAAAGGAGGGCTATAGGGCTTCTTGGTTCTACATTTAAATGTCTCCTTGACAGAGCCAACAACCCTACGGTTCCAAATGCCCAAATAGCGAGCTTCAAGTAATTGTAATTCAGGATGCTGTGCAGTACGGTTGATGATATAAATCCTGCAATACCTTAAGGATCCTAAGCTATGGGAATTATGGTATATTCCTTATTATGGGTAATGCAGATTTATATCATCAACCGTATGTAAGCCCCAAGACGGTACCGTCTGGGCGTTACAGGGCCTTCGAAAGCAAAATGTGACGCAACACAATTCTATTGTAACAAGTTAGGAGACCCGATTAGCCCCTTAAACACTCTGATCTGCAGTTTGAACAATTTTTGGGCCATGGAAGTCTGATACTAAAGAGTTCAGCTTCCGAACAATCAGATTGCAATAGACAGAGATCCTTCACCCAGACTGCCGGGAGGATCCAAAAAGTAGATCCCTTAATGGGCTTCCTGTAGAGTACCCTTAGTAGTATAGGGCCCCAAATTAGGGGATCTACTTTCTGGATCCCAAACCCTAAGGCCCTAAACCCTAAACCCCTAAACACCCAAACCCTAAACTCTAAACCCCTAAACCATTTATAGGATCTACTTTCTAGATCCCGGGGGTCTGGGCAATAGTGTTCAAGTACTTTGGAGGGTTCTGGATCCGAGGGCACCTGTGGTGTCGCTGTGCTCCTGGCATACTTAAAGGACCATGGGACTTAGTAACTAGGGTTCCTTACAGGGCTCTTTAAAGGGATCTATAGGGTTCCTTAAAGGGATCTATGGGATTTAGGGTGTGTGTGTGTGTGTGGACTCTAAAGGTCTACTTAAAGGACCATGGGACTTAGTAACTGGGAATATGATTAGGGTAACTACACTTATAAGCCCATTAAGGTACCTATGATCTTAATTACTAAGTCTCATGACTCATGATCCTCCAAGTACAGGGCTCAAGGCTGAAATTCCATGCTGTGATGACGCAAGTTTGAGGGTTTAGGGTTTAGGGGTTTAGGGTTTAGGGCTTCGGGTTTAGGGTTTAGGGGATTGTAAGATAGATTATACAAGGCATATAAACTATGGGTATAGCACTCTCCGGGGACGCTCCACCAAATAAAAGACCGTAAGAACCCCTAAGAAGCCTCAACGACATTGCATGATAAGGGAAACTTGAAACCCCATAACCCGAAGCCGAAACCTCGAAATCGGCCATGAAATTGCAGTAGTAATGGCAACTAGTAATATACGTAACGAAATAGAAACACTAGCCGTAGCCATAAGAACCGTTACCTCTTCATTAAGGATCCCTTTGAAGCCCTAGACCCTAAACCAAAAAAATCAAAGTCCTTACCCTACGGGTCCATGTACTCATATAGTATATACATTGGCCTTCAAGTACTCCCTATATAGGTACATTTGGCCCAAGGTATATGCTATATGGGTACATGGACCCTCAGGGCATGATAAAATCCCCTGTTGTGCCTGCTCGCCCTCCGGATCGGGATGACAGGAGCTAAGCCATTGATGCGACACGAATATCACGAACATTCCCGGATACCTGAGGGTTCAGGGTGTTTAGCGTTGAGAGTGAACGGTTCAGGCTTGAGGGCGTAGAGTTACAGGTGTAGGGTGTAGGGTTAAGGGCCCAGGGTTGAGGGTTTAGGGTTTGTAGTTGAGGGTGTAGGGTGCATGGTGCAAGGTGGGTTGAGGGCGTAGGGATGTTTTCACGGGACGCATAGGGACTTTGGTGTTTGGGTTGTTGCCGATCGTGGTCTTCTACACTTGCTTGAATTGAATCGTCGGGCTGTGTACCAGTGTAGCGGGTGGGGGGGGGGTATACTATACCATACACTATACGGCATACCCCACTATATACGATACTGCATTTTCTACTACAAACCATTCTATGTTCTGGGAAGGGCGAGGGGAATCCCGTAAAGGAACTCTTCAAAGATGCCTCAAACCATATAGTAGAAGCCAGAAAGTTGGAACATGGGTTTAGGAGGATTCGTGCTAGGATCCCTTCAAACTTACCTTAAGGGCATGAGGAGAATGATGTTCCAACTTTCTGGCTTCTACAACCTAAACCCTAAACCCTAAACCCTAAACTGAAATCCTGAAAGGAGCCCTCATCTGATCCCTTAAAGGGACCCTTATCTAATGCAACCCTATAGATCCCCTGAAGGGACGCCTAGAGGAACCCTATGGATCCCTTCAAGGAGTCCCTAAAGGACCTTCTACCGGAACTTATGTAGATTCCTTAAAGCAGCCCTTAAACTGGACTTTAAGTGACGTCGGAGAAAACAGCATGAGCTTGTGTTTCATAATGGCTCCTTTAAAAAAATATACTCCAAAGCCCAGTTCAGGCAGCTTAAACCCCTAAACTCTTAAACCAAAAACCCTAAACCCTGGAGTCCTCAAAGGGCACCCCGATTGAGACCGAGGAGCCACTGGTGCAAAAGGCCCTTCTGCTGGAGGACATGGTGAGGTTCCGGCGGCCCAGACATGTTGAGGAAGTCGGAAACCTCTAGGGGGCTTAGTACGGGCTCTTAAAGGGATCTATAGGCTTCCTTGAAGGGATCTATGGGGTTTAGGGTTTAGGGTCTACTTGGAGGAGCAGGGGACTTGGTAAGCAGGTTATAAGTAGGGTTATATAATTGGGGTAACTCCATTTAGGGTACTTCTAACTCTACTCATAACCTACTTACCAAGTCCCCTGCGCCTCCAAGTAAAGTTAAAGGATAGGGTTTAGGGCTATGGCATTTTCTATAGCGGAACTAAAGCGTAAGTCGGAGACCTCTAGAGTGTAGGGTTGACCTAAAACGTCTAGCATTTCTGGGGCTTAAGCTTTTCTGAGGACTATAAATAGGGAGGAAGTCGGAAACCTCCAAAGTTGAAGGATAGGTTTAGGGCTTTAGCTTTTTTCAGGCTTGTCGGTTTTATAAGGGTTTAAAGTGTAGGGATTTTTCTTTCGAAAAAGCGTAGCACCCCATTCTCGGCCGATGGCGGGAGCAAGCAATCCAGCGACCTCTTTCGCACAGAACTTCCACACAGCAGCTGGTGCTAGGTGGGCAGGCAGTGCCTTGCCTGGCGGCAGTTTCTGCTCCTCCTGCGACATATTGAAGACCTGATCCATGTGGTGTCGGGACTGATATGGCTGTCCCTGGCAGAACTTGTTGTGACTATGTTCCAATAATTCCTCGAGCTGCCTTTCCGGGGGGAGGATGGTCCCATTCTTTCCGCTGGTGGCGACTGTTCCAAGAACACCCCAAAAACTCACCGTTCCACGATCACAGGTCTGCCCGAGGTCGCAGACCAGGTCTGCCAGATCCTAAAAGGGGCAACCTTCCGATGATTGCAAGGCTTTAGGGTTCATCAATATATAGGGTCTGCTTCGTGAAACCGTCACCTCGACGTCGGCCTCCCGCGCTTCATCGTTGGCAATCAACCAATAAACATCCGCCTGACACCGAAGCCCTTCAAGGCTTATAGGGGGCTAGGCTCTGGGCTTTAAGGGATTACGGAGTAGGTATGACGGGTTGGGGCTTGGGGCTGAGGGTCCTGGATTTCCTCTCTTCTTCAAAGAAAACCGGGCATAGAAGGCTCAAACTTCCTATACTACGGTTGATGATCTAAATCCTGCATTACCTTGTTAATTAAGGACCCTAAACTATGAGAATTATGGTATATTCCTTGTTATGGGTCATGCAGGATTTATATCATCAACCGCATGGTAGACCCAACTATGCAGGATCCCCTAAATAAACCCCAAACCCTAAGCCCTAAACCAACACGCTGAAAGTTCTCCCGTTGGCTATGCGTCTGGGATTGAAGGTCTCGGGTATATAGCCGGAGACCTCACACGCAGGGAGCCACCATTTCAACGGCTTTACAAGGTGTTTTCGAATGTCTTTGAGTGTGGATCACTTTGAAGATCCTCATTGGCACTAAACCCTAGACCCTAAACTTTAAACCCTGAGCCCTAAACCCTAAACCCCAAACCGTGGACCCTAAACCCTGAACCCCAAACCGTGAACCCTAAACCCTGAAGCCTGAACCCTATACCCCCAAACCGTGAACCCTAAACCCCAAACCGTGGACCCTAAACCCTAAACCCTGAACCCTAAACCGGATCTTTGTGGGTTCTACGATCTAGGATAGAAGGTCTGGGACTCCCAGGCTGATCAGGGGTTTCGAAGTCCTACGGTTGATGCTATACAACCTGGGGTTCCTTTAAAGGGATCTATAGGGGTACCCAGAAAAGGTTCCTTTAAGGGATCTATAGGGGTTTTAGGGTCCAGGGTTTAAGGTTTAGGTTGATGATCTAAATCTTGCATTACCCACAATAGAAAATATACCATAATTCCCATAGTCTAGGTCCTTAAGGTAATGCAGGATTTCTATCATCAAACGGAACTTACTTCGGTGTTGGGCGCTTGAGGGATTAGGAGATGGAGGGTGTGTTTCATAGTAAAGGTTAAGATTTGCTGAAATCCCTACTGGAACCGTGAACCCTATCTTAGGGGCTGAGTACCGTTAACCCCTTGAGTTATAGTAGGATTACATTAAGCCCTAAACCCTAAACCCTAAACCCTAAACATTAAGCCCCAAAAGGTTAAAAGGGTTACCTGCTCAGCCCCTAAGCTATATTGCAACCCTTCCTTAAACTCGGTCCAAAGGGGTGCTACTGGGTTTAGGGTTTAGGGTTTCTGACCCCTGCAGTAGATGAGCCTTCACCGTCCAGAGAGGAAAGAGGCATTGGTGCACCGTCGTCTGCCTCATTTTTTGGAGGAGATAATTGGTCTACCCTAAACCCTAAACTTTCCTAAACCCTCTCCGGGGCCCTGACCCGAAATTGTACCTGCCATTTTTAAGTACCAAGTATTGTAGGAAATATAGCATAAGCTTGGGTTTAAGGTTATGCTTGTCCAACAGTAACAAGAGGCAGATTCCGGGCACCTGCATCCTAAAGCCTACCTTAACCCCAAAACAGCCTGCCTTTTTCAGAGCTTATTTAAGGAA
The DNA here is from genome assembly GCA_905221615.1 of Symbiodinium sp. CCMP2592. Lineage (NCBI taxonomy): Eukaryota > Dinophyceae > Suessiales > Symbiodiniaceae > Symbiodinium > Symbiodinium sp. CCMP2592. The sequence goes on from CAJNDT010006135.1 coordinate 1,613,714, forward strand.
ACCATGATAAGGAACTCTAAAAAGGAAGGTTTTTAAGGGTCCAAGTAGACCACAAACCTGGTCGTTTTCGGGCCTTGGCTCGGGAACGTACCTCATACTGTGGGTTTACTCCTCGCTCAATGTAGAAGCCTGAAGAATTACCAGTGCTGTTCCTTAGGTTTCCATGTTGTAAGTATACTGTATACACCAGAACTCTATTTTATATGTAACACCCAGGGTCCGAGGACCCAATAATCATATGCTCGCCAAAATCCTAACCTACATAACTACCATCCTAAAACCGAGTACCTAATTGTTGGGTCCTTTGGGCACTTGGGGTTTAAGGCATCTATGTTATTCAGTTATTCAGGGCTTGCAGCTTGAGGTTCTGGAACTCAGCGTTAAGGAACGCGGCACTCCCCTAAACCCTAAACCCCTAAACCCCGGACCCTAGTAAACGACCATGCCTTAACACAGGCTAACATACCCTAGGGGTCCAAAGGACCTAGGCACTAGAAGGTTCCTTTAAGGGCTCCTTTCCTTTAAGGGCTCCCCAGGGGTTCCTTGAAGGGCGGGTCCTAGCTATACGTACCCATAGACTTTCCCTAAGGCTCCGTCTACCCTACTGAAGCCGTAAAAGGGGTCACTATATGGGCACTTTAAGGCCTAAGTACGTACTATATGGGTACATGGAGCCTTTGACTTTGTTGAGGCACCATTACCCAGAGGCTCCATATATAGTACCATTATGGAATTACCCCCCTAAGACCATATATGGACATATATATATATATATATATATATATATGGAGCCTCTGGGTTAGGTACTTTGGAAATTCCCCATCTATCAAGGACTTCAGAGTTTTGCGCCTGGCAGGGGCGGTTCGGGAATTCATAAGGACCCTCGTAGGGAGGAGGGGAGTTGGCGGCCTTAATACCCATACTCCCCTATCTCCCTCCCCCTACCCCCCTAAACCCTAACCCCTAAAGCCTTCAACCCTAACCCAGAGGGTCCAAGTACTCCCTATTATATGACTTTAGGGCCTTATTAGGTACCAAAAACCATAAATAAGGAATGGACTACTTCGGTTGATGATATAAACCCTGCACTACCTTATGGACCCTAAACTATGGGAATTATGGTATATTCCTTATTATGGGTAATGCAGGATTTATATCATCAACCCTTGCACCCTTGGGGTAAACCCTAAACCCCGGGTCCCTATCAGGAATCACGGGCCAACAGCCGAGTCACACCGGGCAGCTCGGAGTGCTGTCAACAGCCGCACAGGCAACGGCACCCATGGCGATGCCAAGATGATACAGTGATTACCTACGGGGGCCTTAATAAATAAAATAGGGTTCCTGTAAGCGGGTCCTGTAAGGGTTGCTATAACGGGTATTACGGGGGTTTAACGTAGGGGCCGTAATATTTAGAATAGGGTTTTGGGGTGGGCCCATTACTCTATGTATAACTGTATAAGGAGCCCCCGAAATAGTATTGGTAATTATTTAGGCGCCTATAGTAGGCTGTCCTTACATAGCCAAGTAGGGCAACGTGTGCACGCGTAGTTAGTTGGCACTTCCTGCGAGTCCAATCGCCAGGGAACTGACCAACACAAGAACTGGACCATAGGGGGCACCAATCATTCGAACGAGGTGTTGAAAAATATTATCTTGTATAAGACAGGGACAATATCGAACAATTACCAATTTCTTGTAGCATCAAATCAGTTGTGGACTGTTAAGAACAATACTACCCATTGTTCAGCCCCCTATGTCATCGATTTCTTTATCTGGGAGCCGACCCTGCGATGAACGATCGCAGCGAAAAAAGAGTTGACCGGAAGGGTTGTAAAACAGAACCCAGAACCCTGAACCCTAAACCCAGAACCCTAAACCCAGAACCCTAAACCTTGAAACCCTGAACATCCTTGAACCCCGAAGCCATCTTAACTCCAATTGTAGTTTGTCTAGACCTATAGATAAGAGTAACCTAGGCATAAAAAGGGTGCCCTTTTTGGCTTAAAGGGGCTTATAAGGGAACCTGAAGCCTCAAAAAAGGGAATAAGGGCCTACTCTGGGTCCTAGTTGTAGTATTTCCGGGCAGGGGTTAACTTCAAGTGGTGGCCGTTCAAGACGCCAGTGTGTTCAACCAACGCCATCTGTAAATCGTACGGCTGACGATATGAATGCTGCATTACGTTAGTGACCCTAGACTACGCGGAAGTATGGTGTATTCATGTGTATTCCTTATTGTGGGTGATGCAGGATCTATATCCTCTGAACTTTTTTGGGAGCATCATGGCGAAATGAGGCACACCCTTCCTAGGGCTTGGGCTCTCCCCTAGTCGGAATCGGAAAGGAACCTCTTCCGCAAGGGCATACATACATCCCAAGGGTCCAAGCACCTATACCTACATCTAAGTGTGTACAATATATATATATATATATATATATGTATGTATACATATATATATATATGTGTATATATATATATATATATGTAGAGAGAGAGAGAGAGAGAGAGAGAGAGAGAGAGAGAGAGAGAGAGAGAGAGAGAGAGAGGGAGAGACGGACGAACCATATACTAACCTACAGAGTTTTTATCCCTAAACCCAGGTACCTATTTAACCGATTCTTTGGACCCAAAGGCGAGCAACAATCACATCTACATTTACATGGACCGCCTCGGGAATAGGTTCATCAACCTAAACCCTGATTCCTAAACCCAAAGTCCTGAACCTTAAACCCTAAATCCCCGAGACCCTAAACCCCCATACTAAGACCATATCCCCTAAGACCCTAAACCCCCTCTCGCCATCAACCAGGCCTCAACGAAGTTGGGGCCCAGATTCAACAAACATAGATGCCCGGCTCTTCTAATCTAGGCGCATATCGTATATACACATACCAGCTACATACTTGCCTTCTATAAAATATGTATTCATTTATATCTACTCGCAACGTTGTAAGGTTCTTCCTCAAGGCCCCGAGGCAAGCACAGACACCCGTAGTGTGGAGAAAAACCTCTATCCCAAACCGCCCAAAAACTATAAAGCACTACCACTCAAGGTTGCCATTCTACATACTTTTGTGGTCCAGGTAAGCCCCAAAGCCCAGAGCCCGCGACTGCAACGAGACCAAGTAGCTCAATCTAAATTCCCCGAAGCCAAGGTTAGCATTGGCTTAAATCTAAATCATACAACTTGTTGTACCTAATTGGACTAATTAAGATCACCTGAACCTCCAAACACAGCTCCAAAGACAGCCTGAGCACTGGCTTCCAAGAGCGATATGAGGGGCACCGCCATACTGACAGATTTGTTTTTGACTGGGGACAGCCTTTGGGTTCCTGTTGAAAGTTCCTATAAGGGCTCCTGCTCCATGGGGGTAGCTCTACACAAGAGCTCTATTGGGTTTTCAAGTTGGTTGGTTGGTTAGTTGGTTGGTTGGTTTAGGGATGAGGGCGGATTTGGGGAATGTGGCTTAAGGCTTTTAGGGTGCTACAACGGCGCTTAAGGCTTTGTTTAATTCTAATTTCTTACGCGAGTCACACTCCCTTACGAGAAGATATGTATTAAACAAAAAACGAAAAGTCAACGTATTCAAGCTTTTAAATTGGAACAGTTAGGATTGAGGGGGGTTCGGATGCAAAGCGCGGGGCTTGCGGCTAAGTGAGTTCGAGTTTCGGGGCTCTTAGGGCTCCGTGCTGGTTCAGGGGTTCGGGTTTAGGGTTGAGGGTTCAGGGTTCAGGATTGCAGCAGTCTGATGTTTTTGACTTTTCTGATCGAAGTTGATGTAGGACGGCTGATTATTAGAATGAAGCCCGGAGGTATCTTACAGTAGAACAACCAGTCCCGAACGACAAAAAGTGTGCGGCCCGCAGAAGGAGGGGTGGCAGGGCATTTGAACCTGAGCCGAACAGAAAACCCACGAGTGCGGGCATCTGAACTCTGAAAGCTGCCTCGGGCAGATAGATCGCTGGGCGCAAGACACGATCCTATGTCGCAGAACGCCAACTTTGGTGTGGCATTGCTGAATTCGTGTTCTACATGCCCGAAATCGCAGCCACATCTTTGAGGCGAACACACTGAAATTCGAGCCATAACATGATGATGACGAGTTGTCGATGAAACGCTTCGTACATTTGGTGACATCCACTCCAACGGTGGAAAGACCTACTTTTCTATCATCATCATCATCATCATCATCATCATCATCATCACCATCAATAGTAATGATAAAGCATTGATAGCACTATATTATGTGTGATGACTATTGTTGTTGTTGTTATTGCTCTTTTCAGGCCCTGAGCTGCCCTGCCTGGTCTGTCGTGCAGGGAACATACACGAAGCCGATTTTGCTCATTGCCTCGGTATTCCCATTGGTATGCAGGCCCGAGTTATAGGGTTTTGGTGTAATATGGGGGCCTTAATAAATGAAAAAAGGGTTTGGGGCCCAGTATACTGTAATTATGAAAAGGAACCACCACCATAGTGTTGGTAATTATTTAGGGCCCTATATTATAATGTTGGACCCGTTTACAAGGAACCCATAAAGGAACCCTTAGGTACTGGGAAGCTAACAGTAGATCTTCGGACATCGAGGACCTCCTTCCCTTCCCAAGAGGGTCCCTGGGCTTCCTTTACGGGTTTCTTTCAGGGTTCCTTCAAGGGCTCCTTTAAGGGTTCCTCTAAGGGGCCTATATGGTTTAGGGTATGAGGGTCCATAGATACTACCATGATGGAATGAGGTTTCCAGAACCATAATTAACAGAGATGGTCTTTTGGGACCCACTTCCATACTGATAGTACATGGAGCGTCGGGGGGCTTAGGAAGTAGCTACCTTATAGACTTATAAGTATCATAACCCCGATAAGGATCCCTTTAAGGATACTTAAAACTCCACTTACTACCTACTTACGAAGTCCTGGACCCTCCAAGTGGGGTCGACCCAATGCAACACAGATAAGCCCCGAGGATCCTCAGGCCACGGCCAACGCAGTGGAGACTTCGCTCGCACCTTTAGGCTTTGGCTTAGCCAAATAGTACAGTCTTAAAGCACGAATTCCGTGGTACCTAAACCCTCTGTTCAAACACTTGGAACCTTAAGCGACACATACCCAAAGGCCTCGGTTTAGGCTTTAGGATTTTGGTATATATAGTTGCTGAAATACCCCTGGACTCGTGGGGGTACATACGGTGTTTCGGAAAAGCTTAAAAGAACACATGGGGTTTGTCGTGGATTCTCTGGAGATGTGTAAACGTAATTACCCTATCGGTCGACGTACCTACATAGTATGTAGCCTTCAGGGATTCGATCGTACAAGGGGCCCATATGACAAATCCCTAAACCCTCAAGCGTCAGCCTAAACATTATAAACTTTAAACGTTAAACTCTTGCTGAATGATGTCTCGGGGTTCATGTGGAAGACATTAAAGTTGTCAGGTCTGAAGCTTTTCGCGTCCCAAGATGTACCCCCGATGAATGTTACAGAATCTTCTTAATGTCTTGCATGAAGCCTGTCCGCTTACGGGTTTCGAGGGCTTCATACGGCATCAAAAAAATGCTTGGAGGAAGAAGCACTGTACTTCAACCATATGGAGCCTCGTTTAGATGTATTGCATACGAACGTTATAGGGTTTAGGGCCTGACCGTCAGCGGTCATAAAACGAACATACTAGACCCCCAAATCACCTATGAAGCCTCGAATTCAATCGTATACGTAATGTGAGAACCGACTTCGACCCCAGTCACACCATGTATGTCCTGATTTTCCGCAGTGCCCCGGAGGCCCTTTGACGACCCAGCTGATTGAGGTCCATTTGCACTTTAAGATGTTACAAGCGTGCCAGTGTTAGCTTGCAAACAGCAGCAACACGTGTCAGTGGTACCGAGTAACTACTGCGGAGATCGGAAGCCCGATCTTCCTACAGTCCTGGACGTATGCGGGGCCTTAACTGTGCTCAAATTGTAACACCGGAAGTGTATTTGCATGCTTAATACTGGCCCAAACTGTCCATGCTCAGATAATCTCAAATAAACCTGCATCGGGTGAAAAACTTGCTTGATCTGGCTTCAGCGACTCCACAACGGACCCAAATAGGCAGCAACTGCCTAATTGAAAAAAGTTTTTTGTGTGCATCCCCATGGCTCCCGAAAACAGCATCTGATACCCAGGCTACCGTTCATAACAGGAGGTAACGTTTATCAGTTGCCGTAGTGTTCAATGTGAGAAGCAAGCCATGAAAGGCAACCGGCCGTGCCACTGCCACACCAAAAGTCTAATACGAGCACGTGCATTCCCGGACAAAGTCCGGATTTGCGGTCTAAGTCAAGTTGTTCAACGGTCTCGGAGATTTTGTAGTTCGGAGAAAGAGTGCAGCTGCCTTGCAACACCACCACTTCTGGTTATTTTCGATGCTGCCCTGTTAACGATCTTGAGCAGCTCACACAGAAATGGTGGCGAATCCTTCAAGCCTCAAATTAGCACGAACAGCTTCCACTTATAGTACACCCTCATAGTATCCCGTAAAGGAACCCTATAACACATGAAGGTCATCGGATTCAGGAGCCTGCCAGCCTCCAGGCTTCCAGAATGAACCCCAATTCCCTTGCATTGTGAAAATGGGTGGTTGTCAAAATTAGGGTCCCTTTTTGGGTCCCGATTATAGTACGGCACCTATTTTTTAGGGTATCCAAAAAGGGACCATCATTTTGACAACCACCCAAATAATGCGCAAAATAAACATGAGCTCTACTTAGAGGCTCATACCCTACCCCTTTTTTTGGGATACCTAGTCTTATGGTTCGGATCTGTGATCTTAAAAAGTAGGCGCCCTAAAAAGGAGTAGGGTATGAGCCTACAGGTAGAGAACCAAAGACTTGTGTCGAACGTTATAGCACGCCAAAAGAAACCCAACAACTCGTCTGGAAACTCTGCCCTACGGGTCCATGTGCCCATCAAAGGCCCTCAACCCTAAAAACCTAAACCTACAGCTCTAAACCCGAAGCCCTGAAACCTAACCCCTAAACTTTAAGCCCTGACCTCAACCACCGAAAACCGACATCTGTGACGACTTTTTGCAGAGAATGCATAAGACGAAGCTCGAGAGAGGTCGGCGTTTTTGGTGGTCAAGGTAACCCCAAGGGTCCAAGTACCTAATAATCACATACTTTCCCAAATCCTAACCTACGTAACTACTATCCTAAAACCGAGTACCTGATTGTTGGGTCCTTTGGACCCTTGGGGTAAGCCCCACTAAACTAAACTTTGGTAAACCCAAACCCTAAGGGTCCAAGTACCCAAATAGGAGGGTTTCAAGGTCCAAAAACCATTCGGAGTATGGATTTCGGGACCTAAAACCCTACTATTTGGGTACTTGGACCCTCTGGGAAAGTGCCCTAAGCACCTTTGGGACACAACATACAACTTTTTACTCCAAAGTCTGGTATACCTCGAGCCTCCTGACCCCTCTCTTCGACCCGAAATACCCAGCGTTTGGGGCCATATGGGAGTTTCCGAAAATTAGGGCTACCTTCTGTTGGGGTCCTTAGAATACGCATCCTACTAATTGAATTTTTTTGGGTATCATGTTAGGGTACCCCATTTTCGGAAACCCCCATATACCACTCCAAGATCCTGTACCTAGGGCCCATTTTGGCACCCGAAACCCCGATAAACCCCAAGAAGTCCTAAACCTAAACTACATCCGAAACCCTACCGGAGATCCGACACCTGCAGGTTCAAGGGCTGTACCCTATAATTCACTAGGGATCTAAGGACTCATATACTAGGCATTTGGCCCAAAGACCATACTATATAAGGCTTTTGGGCTACTTTGATCCCGAGGGATTAAGGGATCATAACATACAACTTTTCAGGGCTACAAGCCCAAAAACCATAAACCAAAACCCTAACAGCCCTACACCCTAAGCATTTAACCCTGAACCCTTAAGCCCTAAACCCCTAAACCCTAAACCATAGACACCCAAAAACCTTAATCGCCTTGTAGAACCCTTGTAGATTACTGTAAAGGAACCCTTCAAGACCCTTGAACCCCAAAAACCCACAACCCCTAAACCCTATCCATTTAAGAGTTTCCGAAAATAGGGGACCCTAATAAGGACCGCCAAATCAGGTACCCCTAATTTTCGGAAACTCCCATATATACTACCTTTCTGGAATCAGGAACCGAAGGACCTAAAGCCCTAAACCATTTGGGTGGTTGTCAATACTGGGGTCCCTTTCTGGGTCCCTATCATAATACGGCACCTAATATTTAGGGTAACCACAAGTTTGACAACTACCCATTTAAAAGGCCTACCTAAAGGCTCCATAGTAGTTCCTTTTTGGGATCATATTTAGAATCCTATAAGTATAAGGTAACCCCAAAAAGGAACTACTATGGAGCCTATGGGTAAACCCCTAAAACTCCGAAACCCTTGGCCTGGTGGCAACAGCTCAACGTAGCGCCCCCCGAGCTTTTTCAGATGTAGCTCCTTCGAAGAGTCGCTACTTTGGGGGTTATAGGGTGTTTGGAGTTTAGGGGTTTTTGGGGTTTAGGGTTTGGGGGTTTAGAGGTTTTGGGGTTTAGGGTTTGGGGAGTAGGGCTGTTCTAGGACGTTTAGCCTGGCTTCGCTGCAGTATTTCAACGGACTTCTTGCAGGAATCACCTCAGAAAGTTCAGGATGCTATCAGGGCTTCTGGGGTACGCACACTGTGAGCAGGCAGGGGGTGTTGCGGTTGATGATAGAAATCCTGCGTTACCTTAAGGACCCTAAACTACGGGAATTCTGGTATATTCCCTATTATAGGTAATGCAAGATTTATATCCCTAAACCCGAGGCCCTAAACCCTATACCCCCTATAGATCCCTTAAAGGAACCGCTTAAAGGTACCCCTATAGATCCCTTTAAAGGAACCCCAGGATTTATATCATCAACCGTGGGACCCAGGTTACCGGGTCAGTGAGAGCGGAGCACGCGTTTCAAATATGGCTGTAAACAGCCAGCTTCCAAACTAAAAAACCCGGAACCCCATTACTTGGACCCTTGGGGTAAACAATAGTAAGAGTTACACGTGTAGGGCCCCTTTTAGGGTTCCTTAATGATAGGGATCTTCTATAAGGGTACGATAGGGTTTAGGTAGGGGTTAGATTATGGTATACGGTAAACCCCATAAAGTTGGAAACCGGATTAAGGCCAAATAGTGCTGGGATTCCCTATACATTACTCTTAAGGATCGAGGCTATGGGGTTTCCAACTTTTGGGCTTCTACTGTAACCCTAAGGGCCCTAGGTTTCTCCTTGGGAGGGTCCAGTCCAAAACCTTCCATCTTCGCAGTATCAAAATCCTAGCGTCGAGGGTCCCATTGGCATCAGGACCCTCCGGAAGGTACTTGCAGCTTGAATTGCAACTTACGCGCTCAACTGTCTCCTAAACCCTAAACCCCTAAAACCCTAAACCCTAAACCCTAAACCACTAAACCCTAAACCGTTCTCGACACAGGAACCAAACCCCGAACCCCGGGCCCCAATGATTGATTAAAACCTAAACCTCATCCCAAAACCGTCCACCACATTGAACCGAGCCGAGCCGAGCCTCCAACAGTTCCAACCTCCTTCAAGAACACGCCCTTCTCCAAAGATCTCCGAACTTTAGGCTTAAGGGTTTAGGGTAAAGGAACGTTGGAAGGAACCCTCATAGGAACTCCCACAAGGAACCTTCAAAGGAACTCCTCAATGCCTGAAAGGAATCCTTAAACTACGGTTCATGCAAAATCAATGCAGCCACAAGCCCCCCCTTGATCGAGCCCTTTAAGGCACCCCTATCCCAGAGGTTTCATATATACTACCATGATGGAATTAATGAAGCCCCCAAAGCCATGATAATGATGGTCTTTTGGGACCCGATTCCATATTCGTAGTATACATGGACCCTCTGGGTATAGAATTCATTGACGGAGCCCCTAGAGGAACCCGGCAACAGAATCTTCAAAGGAACCCTTTCACCGCAAACATCTGCAAGAGAGCCTGTAAAGGAAGCCCAAACTCCAAACCTTAAACCCCCCTCATATAGGGGCCTTAGTAATTATAGGGTTTTGGGGTCCATAATACTATAATTCTATTTTGGAACCCTGCTACATATGTACACACAGATGCAGGAAGGGTTTCGGTGCATGCATGGTTGTGTTGGAAGGCCCCGAAAGAAATCCAACATACACATTCACCCATGTTCAGTGCCGGATCAGACATCAGACTCCATCGCCGTAGCGGTGCAGGGTTTCTGACTTCTTTTTTTGCTAAAACCATGGCACATTTCACCCAACCCTGACCCCGCTGCCCATCGAGGGCTTCGGCTATCTCCTGTGCTACTCCGGCACGGAGTGTTCTCGAGCCCTGTGGGCGTCGCGGAGGTTGTCAGATCAAGACTGATGATGCCCACCGCCTCGTGCACGTCGCAATTATTCGCCTCGTGCGATGGGATCTGACATGTCGAAGCCATGGGCCCTGGGAAGCGACTATGCCAACCACGCGAGCGAAAAATTGGCCTTGGAGTGGCCAAGTCTGGAAGCAAGGCGTTCAGTGCTACGGTTGATGGTATAAATCCTGCATTACCTTCAGGACCCTAAACTATGGGAATTATGGTATATTCCTTACTATGGGTCATGCAGGATTTATATCATCAACCGTAGCAGCGGCTGACAGAACGGCTCTGAGCTCGTGTGATGTCGGAAAGGTGGGCCTGACATTCAGCTTCTGCTCTGCTTTGGTAGAAAGTTGCGCCCTCATAGCGTTCCGCAGTTTTGGGGACCATTCTACCAGAGTTATGATATAGAACTCCCAAAAAAGCATAGGTAATTATTTGGGCGCCTACATTAACGGAACTCTTCAAAGCCCTCTCCTTCCGGACAGTGGCGGCCTGTTGGGCATCAGCCATCCAAACGAGGGCTTCTCCTCCCAAGAGACTTCACAAGGTTTAGGGTTTAGGGTTCAGGGATTAAGGATTACAGGGTTTAGGGGCTTGGGGTTTAGGGATTAGGGTTTAGAGGTTTAGAGGTTTAGGGAATGGGGGTTTAGGGTTTATGGATTAAGGTTTACCTGAATCCTACCAAAATTTTACAACCTACTTTTTGTACGTTCGTATTATGCACGCTGATATGGAATGTATAGGGACTCTGAACAAAACTCGGTTCAGGGGGGTTTAGGTTTTAGGGTTCAAAGCACAGGGTTCAAGGATCAGGTGAAGGAGTCTGAACCCTAACCCCCAAACCACACCTACAGGGCGATGCCCTACTTCTCAGGTTCTTGCTCAGGGTACCTACCCATAGTCTCCATTGTGGTTCTTTTTTGCGGTTTAGTTTAGGATCCTAACAAGTAGCCCCAGAAAGAACTATGAAGCCTTTGGGTATTTCTGTGGTTAGGATCTGTCATGTAGCAAAGTCGGTACTCTACTTTCAAAACGGCTGAAGGGTGTAAGTCTATAGGCAAACACCAATCCGCAGCGGATGAGTAAACCCTACCTCAACACCACATAACCTTCTTCCTAGGGCTCCTCCTGATGATCGCCTAAGATAGGTCCTTAAAGAGGGAGGGGTCGTTTTCCAGTCCAGGTAGGAGGATTAGGGATCTTCAGGATTTTGTACGGCTTAAGGATTGAGGCTGCGGGATCCCTAAACCAGGGCCCCTGAACCCTAAACCCTGGCTTCTGTCTTGAAGGTTTAGGGTTTAGGGTTTAGGGGCTTCCACCATTTTGCAGTCGTTTTATACGGCTTTAGTTTAGGGTGTTAGGGGGGGGTTGGTCGTGGGGGGCTGGGGGGCTGAGGGTTTACGGGTTTTTAATTAAGGCTTCGCAAACGTCTCTATCATCAAAGGATCCTAGGCTCCTATGTGGGGACTTACACACAGCATAACTCGGAGGGTGCAAAGATGTGCAAAGTAGCTTGATCCCTATAGGGTAAAGTTATAATTAGCTGGATAGCCCTACTTAGCGCACGTACAACCCGAAGGAGATCCCTCTTACTCAGTCCAATGAGCCTTCAAGAGACGTAGACCCTAAACCTGGAAGCCAAAGCCCCCACAGACCTCTTGAAGGAACCTTTTCAGTTCCTCAGTCCCACGAGCCTTTAAGTAGGGTCCGCATGAAAGCTGGAGGGAAATCCTGGTTCAGCCCCGTAGGATTTATCACAGGGCCCCTCAATGACTAAACAGGGCTTCCTATACGCTGTTTAGAGCTTCACCCTCATGCTCAAAGTAGCCAGAAGCCGTACACCGTATGGTCTTTGGGCCCTAAAATATAACTTGACTTCTATAAAGTATGATTTTGTAGATCAGGAGTCGGAACTCGGGCTAAAGGTTGGGCATGTTGTGCTCAGACCACTCAATCCTAAACCCTGCCCTAAGGCTCCGAAAGGGGCTAAGGGTTCCTTTAAAGGGATCTATAAGGGTTTAGGGTTTTTATATAGGGTTTAGGGTATATATGGGGTTTAGGGGTTTAGGGATTACCCTAAGGCTCCGAAAGGGGTCATGGGCTTTCTGGGGGAAGGGTTTGGGCTTTGGGGGCTAAGGTTTGGGATCTGACAATGAGGGTCCAGGAGCCTCAGGGTAAACCCTAAAATGCTGAACCGCAAACCGTCCCTCAACCCTAAACCCAAACTTCTTATTCGGCCGCTGGTGTGCTGTCCGCTTCTTCTACAAGACGCCCAGACGCAAGCACAGCAACTCTCAGGCTAAATCCATCGAAGACCGAAGTATGGATAATAAGGATCCTGCTATTTAGGGTGCTATATTGGGGTTGCCCATTTCCGGAAACTCCAATATCTCCCAGAGCCCCCAGAGGATCAGGGTCTTACTTCGTTCGGATAGGGTTTTGGGGGGGTATGTTCCACCAAGGGTCCTAAGGACCCAGTAGTTAGGTACTTAGGCTCGTAGTTATGTAGGTTACTATTTGGGAAAGGGATATGATTATGAGGTACTTGGACTGTTGGGGTTCAGTAGATTTATGATCCCTAACAAATAGGTGATTATTAAATATCATGGCCCTAACTTTCCGTTAGCCCACCGACCTTGTGTGTCGAGGGCTAGACGACCCTAAGCCTTTAAAGCTAGGTTTGCTAATCAGGGGACGTTGCCCCAGGGATCAAAATAGCCCAAAAGCCTTGTATAGTATGGTCTTTGGGCCCAAAAGCCTTAATAGATGAGTCCTTAGATCCCTACGGTTGGAGTACACCGGCAGGACAGAGGAGGAGTACGCACCAAAGACGCTTTTGGCCCAAAGGCTATACTAGTACTTTAAGGCCCAGACTTAGTCTTAGTAAGGGCTCTTAAAGGGCTCCTCAAAGGGATCTATAGGGTTCCTTAAAGGGATCTATGGGGTTTAGGGTTTAGAGTCTACTTGGAGGGGCAGGGGACTTAGTAACTCGGTTGTAAGTAGGGTTATAGTTGGGGTAACTTCATTTAGGGTACTGATAACTCTACTTATAGCCTACTTACTAAGTCCCCTGAGCCTCTAAGTCATAATGACCGACCCAAGGACGAGCTTTCAGTGTGCAGTGCTTGCGCATTGGGCCCTTGAGAAATCTGGTGCTGCGGTTGATAATGCAAATCCTGCATTACCCATACTAGAAATTTACAATAGTTCCCACAGTCTAGGGCAGGATTTATATGATGTAACCGCTCGTCACTTCGCTGCCAGACGGCTGCTTTTACAAAGCTCTCAGCTGAGATGTCTTTTAGTCCTTCGCTGGAAACTTCTCAATATTCGTGGAGCTAGTTTGAGTTAAGGGTTTACGGTCTCAGCCACATGAAGCCTCACTTTAGAACGTCAAGCCCTACTAGCCTACACACACCAATGAGACTCAAGCCCTACGAAGAACCGTTTGAAACAAGGAATGTCGCCTCCAAACTCGAAAGCCCTGACTTGTAAAACCGTTACCCCGTACCACAATAGAACCTTGCGTGCAAACTTGCAAGCCCAAAGCATGAAAACTGGCCTAAACCCTAAACCCAGAGCATGAAAACAGCCCTAAACCCTGAACCCAACGCATGAAAACTTGCCTAAGCCCCAAAGCATGACAACAGCGAAAACAGTCCCAGGGAGTCGGGTTAAGGGTCGCTCAGGCTCGGGCTGGGTATTCGGATCTGTGGTTTCGGGCTCAGGGCGGATGCCTAGGTTCTATATAGGTGTTTCCGAAAAATAGGGGTACCTTATTTAGGGATCCTTATAGTAAGGATCCTACCATTTAGGGTACTATATTAGGGTCCCCTATTTTCGGAAACTCCCATATAGGTGTTTTTGTTTTAATTAGGATCCCTTTTTGGGTACCCCAAATAATAGGTGCCGTATTTTATCAAGGACCCAAGAAGGTGCCATAATTTTGACAACCACCCATATAGTAGTTCCTCTTTGGGATGGCTTTATAGGAATCAAAATAAGAACTCCAAAATGGAACTACTCTGGAGCCTATGGGTATGCCTCGGTTCTTAGGTGTATGGTGCACGGAGTTGTCGTTTGGTTCTGTCAGCCTGAAGAACAAGCTGCGATTTGAGATGAGCAGCTCACCTAGAGTCTGGAGGTCTGGCAAAGCGACGCTATGAGGCGCTATAGACTCTGCGTTTTGCAGGCGTGAAGTTGTCGCTAGCCTTGGCAAATCTGTCTACTTCGGCGGGCACTTTGTCCCTCAAACTTTAAACCATACCTTAGAAGGGGCCCCCACCCTGTAATAGTGGTATAATAGGAATATAATAGGGCCCTAATATAATCCTGATAGTCACTATTACAGGGTGGGGGCCCCTTCTAAACCATACCTGGAGGTTCACGAGCTGAAAACACCCCGACTCAAGCTATCAGGTCTCTGGACCCAAAGACCCTGCCGCGCAGCTTTGTCGGGGCCCTACCTAAACCACCCAAAGTAAGTAAAGTAATAGCCCAAAAACCTGTAAAAAGGCCATTACTCTACATACTTTTTGGGGTGCAGGTCTAGGATAGCGTAGACAACGACCAGCTGAAATGCTTTGTTAAAGGCGAAAGGGTCCTGATGCTAGTGCGGCCCTCACTAGGAGACTGTCAACAGAACACAAGGTGCTTCGGTTGATGATGTAAACCCTGCATTACCCATAATAAGGAATATACCATAATTCCCATGGTTTAGGGTCCTTAAGGTAATGCAGGATTTCTATCATCAACCGTTTTTACCAGATTCCGGGCCTTCCCAAGCAGATACTTTCGGGTTCAAGCGAAGCCTCATATTACACCTATAGTTATCCTTTCAACAGTATCAAAATGAATTGCTCATGAACCTCTTCCAGGCAATCCCAGCAACATTGCTGGAACATGTGGGTGGTTGTCAAGATTATGGTCCCCTTTTGGATACCCTACATATTAGAAGCCGTATCATCATCAGGACCCCAAGCGGGACCCTAATATTGACAACCACCCATGTGCGCAAAGGCCCCCTTAGGGGAGGGACCTCCAGAACTAGCGCAGCACTTCGATGATGCTAAACGCTCTATGCTAGGCCAAGGTTCTCAGCCGGAAGGGCTCCTAGGCGCTGCTTAAAGGATCATGGGACGTAACTAGGGTTCCTTAAAGGGCTCTTTTAAAGGGATCTATAGGGTTCCTTAAAGGGATCTATGGGGTTTAGAGTTTAAGGTCTACTTAAAGGATCATGGGACTTAGTAACTGGGGTTGTAATTAGGGTAACTATACTTATAACCCCACTGAAGGTACTTATAACCTTCATTACTAAGTCCCATGATCCTCCAAGTGTGGATAGTGAAGCACAGTGAAAACACTGCATAAGAACCCGCTGTTTAGGAACCTTAGCCCCTACCCTCAGGCGGAATTCACCAGATTCAAGTTGCTTCAACACTAAGAACCTCAGGGTACCCTAATTTTTGGGGTTCAGGTTCTTAATTTTTTGGGTTCGTTCCCTCACCAAGGAAGTTGAGAATCGAACACAAACGAAGTTGAGAATCGAAAACTCCCTAAATTTGAAAAAACCCTCCACCAGTTCAGGGGTGCAGGATTAAAGGAAAGATATTCCGACAGTACAAGCAAGAGAACTGGAATGTCCATGTTCTTGCGGAGGTATGCAGTACGTTTATAGGGGCTTCGGGTAAGAAAGCCAGAACTCATGACTTTCATCTCATGCTCTACCCTAAGGCTCCTAAGAGGGTCATGGGATCTTTGGGGAAAGGTTCGGGCTTCGGGGGCTAAGGTTTGGGATCTCACTACGAGGGTCCAGGAGCATTAGGGTAGAGTCTTATACAGCTTGCAACAGAAACTCTTAACGCACGTCCTGTTGTTACGGTAGAAGCCCAAAAGTTGGAAACCCAATAGCCTGAATTTTTATGAGTAATGCACAGGGAATTCCAACGCCCTTTTGCCTAAATTCGGTTTCCAACTTTACGGGGGTTACTGTAGTTTTTCAACCAAGTATACATGCCTAAACTCTGAACACCCACGTACGATGCAACAACGCTGGAATCCTTGAGGCGCTCAGGGAGCATCTGGTTCGAAGGCCTGCGTGCCCAGATCTTCCAAAATGAGGGGCTCCCTAAGCCTTACCTCTTGGCTTCCTTTAAGGCCCTAAACCCTAAACCCTAAAGGTACCCCTTTAAGGGTACCTTTGAGGGCTTCTTTAAGGCATCCCTGAAGGCTTCCTTTGGGGGATCCTTTAGGGGTTCCTTTCAGAACTCTTCTACGGCTTCCTTTAAGAGGGCACTGAAGCTTAAGGCGATACCCAGATCTTCCAAAATCCCTTCTTTACGGAAAATACCACACGTAAACCCCACAAAGTTGGAAACCGGATTAAGGCCAAATAGTGCTGGGATTCCCTATATATGACTCTTAAGGATTGAGTATTAGGGATGCTACTACAAGTAAACCCCAAGGGTCCAAAGAACCCAATAATTAGGTACTCGGGTTTAGGATAGTAACTATGTAGGTTAGGATTTCGGAGAGTATACGATTATCAGGTACTTGGACCCTTGGGGAAAGGTCTAATTGCTGCATATTGGAAGGTCTGGGTGAGTACACAGAAAGCCTTAAGTGATGGGAGGCCACAAGGGGGGTTTAAGGTTTTTGGGGTGGGGATTCCTTCATATGAACCCTAGAATGGGAACCCTAATCCCTATTAAACCCCCACAGGCTAAAACCCCTTTTGGCCTCCTATGATTAAGGCTTAGTGCTTTTTGGTTTGAGGTGGTTTAACACTTCAGGCTAAGAGTTTTCTTTAAAGTTATTAGCCTCTTGGGTCTACCACTACCCTTTAAGGCAGTCCCTAATTACCTCTTAATGAGAAATATCTTTACCGGGTACAGGTTTAGAGCCTCTAGGTTCTTAGGTTACTGCGTCTAGATAGCACGGTCTATGAGGCATAAGGCTTGCGGGCTTCAAGGCTTTAGGATTCTACCGCTTACGAGCAACGAGCCCTATGATATGATGATATGAGGCTGAAGGTCTTGAGAGTCTACTGATTAAACAGAATAAAAACAAATATATTCAGCGAGCTCAAGAAGACCCCAACCTATAACCAAGCCCTCATGCAAGTCTCTACAAGCCATGTATATTTATATTAAATATGCTCCTACACCTCCCCGCCCTACGTTGTCATTGAACTAAACCCTTATATACGGAGACACTAACCTACCAGCGGAGGCACTAACCTACTGTTTTGAGGGCTGTACCCGATAGTCACATTTCGGCGCATGCAGAGTTCCGGGCTTCAGAATAGCCCTCCATCTTATGTCGTATACCCTCAGCTACAAACTCAACCCATCAACCCTGCCTAGACCCCCCAGCTACCCTCCATTATACCCCACATACCCACTATGAAGCACTACAAGGGCTCACGGTCCTGAGCCGGACACCCTAAACTGTGTCAGGGTTTAGGGTCTTAGGGTTTAAGGGTTTAGGGCTTTGTGGTTTAAGGGTTTAGGGTTTAGGGTTTACGGGTTTAGGGGTGAGGGTTTACGGGTTTAGGGTTTCCAATCCCCGGATGCCACCGTTGTCGCCTGCATCAGCCGCAGGGGAATCAAGTCAGCCTCCAGAAGCCTTTGGTATTAGGGCTTTTTAAAACAGGTCCTTAAAGGGTTGCTTAAAGCGATCTATAGGGCTTAGGTGGTAAAGGGTCTAGGGTTTTTAAAGTTTTGTTTCGGTTAGGGTTTTAGGTCTAGCGTTGGGGCTTAAGGTTAATGTTTAAGGTTTAGGGCTTAGGTTTTCGGGTAAGCCGTTTTCTTTTATTTGGGTGACTGTTGCCTCACGTGAGCACTTAGGGTTGATGCTGCAGCTTGAATTTTGTTCTACGCTCTCCTTGGGTTGCAACGGGCTTGATCAGGACTTCGCGAGAGTTTCACAGGCAGTTTTTGTGGGTCATGATAGGGTTAGGTTGGGGTTAGGGTTAGGTTTAAGGTTAGGGACATATATATATATATATATGAATATATTAATATATATTAATATAATAATATATGTGGCTAGAGCTATGGTTTGGGCTTGAAGGGGGATACAGGGTTTCCTTGGACCCCCAAGAGCCTTCTATTTTAGCGTTTCCTATTATGATTTCCTTATAGTCTTCAAAAAGGTAGGTTATTTGGCGCTAGGGAGGGTTTAAGGATGTTTAGTTGAGGGTTGCGGGTTAGCCACCCTTAAGCGCAATGCCAAACCTATCCTGGCCCCCCGAACCCTTGAATATGGGAGTTGCCGAAAATGGCGGTACCTTATTTAGGGGTCCTTACAGTAAAGATCCTACTATTTGGGGTGCTACAATTAGGATCCCCTATTTCGGAAACCCCATATGCAATAGCACATTACAGCTGCCCTATACCGGGAATAAAGTGTACCTTCATGCCAAATAGCCTACCTGTTTACGGACATTTCTACGGATCTCTGAACCAGGAACCTACAAGCATAGGCTGTATCGTTGTACCCGTGAAAACAGAAAGCACCTAAGGGAAGTTGCAGCCGCATGACTCCAGAGCATTGCGGAGCTCGACGAACTTCTGGTTGGCTTCCTCTTGCAAACATAGCGCTTTTGGGATTTCAGGGTTCAAGACTCAGAGATCCCATGTTAATTAAGGAATATGCCTTAAGTAATAGGGGACTTCATATTATGGTTTAAGGTATCTTGCTTAATTAAGGGATATTGGGGTCTCTGGGAACCCTCAACCTTAAACCTGTTTTTCAATGTTTAGGGCTGGGGTCCATGTGGCTTAGGGCTTAAAGTGCAGGGTTTCAGGTGCTCTCTCCCAAACTTTGCGGCGCCTCTTTAAAACCTCAAAATCCCTATAAGTCTCCTTGAGCCTCGTAGTGTTGAGAGTTTAGGGTTTAAGGTTTATAGGGTTTACCCTAAAGCTCATGGACTCTCGTAGTGAGATCCCAAAGTTTAGGCGCCCAAAGCCCGAACCCTCTGCCAGAAAGCCCGTGGCCCTTTGGGAGCCTTGGGCAAAAACTATACTACCTACTGGTTAAACCCTACTAAACCCTAACCCTTAAACCCTACTACAGTGAAAATACTGTATAAGAAACCCACTGTTTAAGAACCTGAGCCCTACCCAGGCGGAATTCACCAGATTCAAGTTGCTTCAATATTAAGAACCGTAGGGTACCCTAGTTTTTTGGGTCAGGTTCGTAATATTATGGGTGCTTTCTCTCACTAAGGAATTTAGAATCGAAAACTCAATTTCCCAACCTCCACATCAAGAAACCCTCTGCCCGAACATAATAAACCTATAATGGCTTGATGGCCACAGGAATGCCACGGCGCCTTGGTTGTGCATAGGTTCTGGAGACACGCTGCGGTTTCGAACCCCTCTGGTGTCATACTCCGGAAGTTTAGAATTGAAAACTAAGTTTTCCAAACCTCCAGCATCCTGCCTGTTCTCCCCTGACTCCAATGTACCAGGATATTTAGAATTGAAAAGTAAATTTGTCCAGACTCCGAGCCCTGTGCTTCCCTGAAGTAACAGTAGTAGCGGTAGTAGTACCACTTTTTCTTCTACGACTGCTACTACTACGACTGTACTGCTCCTGCTGTTTGCTGCTGCTACTCATGCTACCATTACTTCTGCTTCTGCTACTCCTCTCAGACCCCAAAATGCTTGAAAGACCCCTAAACGCCCTGAACAGAACCCTGAACCCGTTAATAAGCGGAGGCTTCCAGTTCAGGCAATGACGAGCTACATTCCCAAAAGCTGCTCCCTCAAATTAGGGTTTGGGGGATAGGGGTGAGGGTAAGCTGATCTAGCTGTGGCATTTTGGGGCTCAAAGATTGGAATCTGAGGGCTCAGGCTTCTGTTTAGGATTTAGAGTTCAAAGTTTGGGAAGTTGGGTGATGCTTACAACCCTACGTACTGGCAGTTACCCATGAACCTCCAGTTCAAGAGGGCTTTCGGAAACGAACAACGAGCTCCCAAATGCCTAAACCCAAAGCACTAAACCCCACGTGTAAACCCCCAAACCCTGCAAGCCCCTAAAGTACCGCCCCAAACCGCTTGCCGCCGAGACCGTTGTGACTTCAGGAAGCCTTGCGTCCTTGCGCCGCCAGAGGCCGTGCCGGATGCTCGAGGATCCGGAAACAAAAGCTGAAACAAAAGCCGGAGATCGGTCAAGGTTCCCGCTCTAGGAGGCCGGCTTTAAGTTGGCCAGTGGATACCGCTTGCGGGACCCGTTGCCGAAAAGGACAATGCCAACGTCGCCCTGAACATCATCCAAAATACCTGAGGTGCATGTAACAAGATCTTCCGTAGCGCAGTGGTTCCGCGCGCGCAGCTACGCGCGAAAGCTTCGACGAGCTGTGGGAATTTAGAATTGAAAACTAAATTTTCCAGACCCCCATGGCCCACCGCCCCCCCCCCCACAAGATAATGTAGAATCCGAAAGTAAATTTCCTGAGAGCCCTCAGTCAAGGTATCAATCGCGGATAAGACCGTGGTTAAGAACCTGAGCCTACCCTAGCTGCTCGACCGGCAAAATCACATGTAATGGAAATTAAGAACCTTAGGGTAGGCTACTCTCGCCGAACGGGGTTCTTATACAGGGTTTTCACCGTTGGGATCCGTAGGGTTTGTGGCCATTTAGGAATTGCAGTGTGGGAACATATTGGCGCTAAACACACCGAAGCCCGACCGTCGAAGCCTAAAGCCGAAAATCCTTGCATGCCCTAAAACCATAAACCAAAACCCTTTTCAATCCCTGAAACCTTGGACTCAAGCCGTCTTCATAGATTTTTAACTTATAATTATAACATTTTGTAAGACCCTTTCACTACCCCATACGAAACCCAAGGCACGGACCTTCACTTGACCACCCTCTAAAACCTAAACCGTAAACTGTGAACCCAACCCTAAACCGAAACCTTAATCCCTAAAGCCCAACTCCTACTGTAACACCCTACATCCTGACCCGAAACAAACCTTAATCCCTAAAGCCCAAATCCTACTGTAAACCCTATAAACCCTAAAGCCCTAAACCCTATAAACCCTAAAGCCCTAAACCCTATAAACCCTACAGCCCTAAACCCTATAAACCCTAAAGCCCTAAACCCTAGACCCAAATCCCAAACCCTTACCTTGCGACCCTGACCCTGAAGCCCTAGCTTCACTTGACCCTAATCCCTAGAAATCCGAAACCCTACCCTAAGGCTCCTAAGAGGGTCATGGGATCTCTGGGGGAGGGTTTGGGCTTTGGGGGCTAAGGTTTGGGATCTCACTACGAGGGTCCAGGAGCCTTAGGGCAAGCCCCGGACCATGAACCCTATAAAGCCCCTAAACCCCTACTTGGAGGGTCGAGAGACTTGGTAAGTAGGTAGTTAGTAGACTTACAAGTACCCTAAAAGGGACCCTAATTGGGGTTATGGTACTTATAAGTCCCTAAAATAACCAGTTACTAAGTCCCCCGACCCTCCAAGTAACCCTTAACCCCCTAACCCTAAAACCCCCAAACCCCTAAGTGCGAAAGCCCGCAAGGAACCCTAATCCCTGAATCCTAAACCCTATAAAGCCCTGAACCCTTGACCCTAAAGCCGTAAACCCTGAACCCGAAACCCTAAAACCTATAGATCCCTTTAAAAGGAACCCTTCTGGATCCCTTTAAAAAGGAACCCTAACAGATCCCGTTTAGAGGAACCCCAAAAAGGAACCCTAAAGCCCTATAGAGCCTCGAAGCCCCAATGCCCTGGCTTCGCCCTAAACCCTGAACCCTAGAGATCCATTTAAAGGAACCCTTATACGGTTTAGGGTTTAGGGTTTAGGGTTTAGAATTGGGTTTAGGGTTTAGGGGGGATCCCAAACCCTAAACTCTGACCCTATAAACCCTACAGTAGAACCCAGAAAAGTTGGAAGAATCATTATCCCCACGTCCTTAAGTTAAAGTATAAGGGGATCCTAGCACTAATCCTCCTGAAGCCATGTTCCGACTTCCTGGAGTTCACGCTAAAGCCCTAGCTTCGCTTGACCATTCCCTAAGGCTCCATGTACCCTTATAGTAGATACTTAGGCCTTAAAGGACCTATATAGGGACTACTTTGGGGCTTAAGTATCTACTATAAGGGTACATGGAGCCTTTGGGATTGCCGAGCCCGCCTGCTTGGCTCCAGCATCGCTATGGCGATCCGGATGCCAGCGCCTAGAGTCTAGAGCTTCGAGGGTGCCTTTAGGGTTCCTTTAAGGGGGTCCTTTAACGGGCTCCTTTAAAGGGATCTTTTTGGGGGTCTATAAGGGTTCCTTTTAAAAGGGTATGTAAGGGCATAAGGGCTATAGATCTACAGTAAGGTGCCAGCGCCTTGGGCTTCGAAGGGCCTTTAGGGTTCCTTTCAATATATTAAAGGGTTCCCTAGGGCTTCTAAGAGGGGTTTGGCTTGGTCTACCCTGAGGATTTCGAGACCCTCATTGTGAGATCCCAAACTATACCAAGGCCCAAACCCCTTCCCCCAGAAGTCCATGACCTGTTTCGGAACCTTCGGGTAGGGTTTAGGGCTTCGAAGGGTCTAGGGTTCCCTAAAACGGTTCCTTAAGGGGCTTATACGGGACCTAAAGAAGGGTTCTATAGTATAGGGGCCTTGGTAGTTAAAACAAGATTTTTGGGCCCATCATGAGGGATCTGTAGTAGGGTGCCAGCGCCTGGGGCTTCGGCAAGGGGTCCTTTAAAGGGTTCCTTTAAAGGGGTCTTCAAGGGTTCCTGTAAAAGGGTATATAAGGGCTACTGTAAGGGATCTATAGTAGGGTGCCAACACCTAGGGCTTCGAAGGGTTGAGGGCGTGGGTGTTTAGGGTTTAGGGTTTAGGGGTTTGGGGTTTAGGGTTTGGGGTCTGGGGTATTTAGGTTTAGGGCATGCGGTTTAGGGTGTTGACTAGACGAGATTTAGGGATTCAAATCCTTTTCTGCTTCTCTATGGGCCTATCTACCTATCCACCGACCTATCTGCATCGACATGACTATCTGAATATCTACTACAGTAACCTGCCCGCCTGCCTGCCTGCCTACCCAGCCAGCTAACCACCTTGGGCGGTTCAAGCCTGTCGGGATTGTAGGCTACCTACTCTCATCCTAGAAGTCCAAAGCACTCGAAAATTAGGTTGGGATTACCCGAGGGGTTCGAAGTACCAATATGGTGAAATATAGGCTTTCTATGTTAGGAACTGCTATCATGATTTGGGGAAGTATCCCCCGTAACAGTACCTAGGTCCGTTTGGGTTAAGATAGTGGGTTAGGGTTTGGGGCGATGCAGGTTAGTATTTGAGGGAGGGCATAGTTGCTGCGTGGTTGGACCTTTTCGAGCTACTTGCCCATACCCAAAGTAGTTCCTTTTTGGGGTTCGTATATAGAATCATATAAGGTAATCCCCAAAGGAACTACTTTGGGGCCAAGGGGAAGGCATCCTTCATCCTTCCTACCTTCATGCCATCTTTTGAGCACCCCTAAGCTGAGGCATGCACAGAGCTTGGCTGCGGTAGGCTTTGCGGAGAGCCTTGAGACATTCTGTGCAATTGCAACACATGTGTGTGTGAGTGTGTGTGATCATCGACATAATTCTTCATTTGCTGCTTCGAAAGAGCGCATGTATGTAACTTCCATGTATGTATATATGTACGTATGAGTATATATACATGTATGTATGGAAAGATTATATATATATATATACACAGCCAAACATACACACAGACACCCAAAGTAGCAGGGTTTCACACACCCAGACCCAAGAGAGTCATTATACTTGATACCTCTATGGCTACATTGTGCGGGTGCTTGGGCCTAGGTTTTGGGTTGCAGGTGTAGGGCTTCGGATTTTTGAGTTTATAAAATAGGGCTTTGGGTGTAGACTGCTTGCGGGGAGGCAAGGAACGAATAAAGCAAAACTGACTTTGAAGTACTTTAAGTAAGGAGCCACAAACGTGCACAGGACCTCAAAATTCGGTACCTGGCTCTAGGATAGCAGGTTAGGGATTATGGTCTAAGGTCTCGGTTCGCATCTGGGAACGTTTCTGACTGCTAGGTAGTTGGTGCACAACGAAGTACTACTCAAAGGATATTGGGACTTAGTAAGTAGGTTATAATTGGGGATATAAGTCCCCTAAGTGGGGTTATCCTAACTATAACCTACTTATAACCTTACTTACTAAGTCCCCTGCCCCTCCAAGTAGTGAAAGATGCATGCTCGATCGCGCAAACTTCAGACCTTACACCCTAAGCCCGAAACTCTACACCCTACCATAGCGCATGGAGGACAAAATTGCCAGAGACCCCTCAGATACCCTGCAAAACCAGCATTGCAAGAACGCCCTTACCCCGACCAAAAGACATCCTACTTGTTACGGCATGCTACGGCCTTGGGAGCCTAATGCCATAATAGCAGTACATCTGGACCCCTTTGGTTAGAGAGTCCTGATCTACCCAATACCCACCCAGAAGCTCAATTAAGCGCTGCTGTGCCTGTGCAGTAACTGGCTGCTGTGGCTCGAAGCCAAGAATCGAGAGTGCCTGCGGCACTTCGCGCTTGGGGTTGCAGTAGGCATCCAACTAGTATATTACCAAGCTGGTCTACATGTACCCACATTCTGGAGATATGCTTTGCAGGACCATCGCTGTCGTGGCTTTAGCAGACTGCTCCGCCATGGTCCTACATACTACCCCAGGGTCAAAAGTAATCATCTATCACCGTAACCTGAGTCTTAAGGGTAGAACCGGGTAGATATACAGCCTGAATTTCTTTTTAAACCTAAGCAACTAGCTTCGGGGGCGTATCATAATGGGATGATAAGTACGTGTCTACGTAGTCAGGTCAAAAGCACACCACGAAACTTAGAACCCATTCTGAATCAACCCTAAACCCTAAACCCTAGTCTGAAAGTTAGCCTTCTAGGACCTATATGGCCAGAACCTGAAACAAAACCAGGAACAGGCTTCCTAAGGTCAATTGCCTAAAGTCCCAAAGTACATCAAGCCTACCCAGACCCCCGCCAGGATCTAGAAAGTAGATCCCCTAATTTGGGGCCCTATACTACTAAGGTTACTTAATCGGAACCCCCATTAGGCAATATACTTTTTGGATCCTCCCGGCCTCCCGGCCGTCTGAGTAACCAGTTCCTCAGCCCTAGAACCCCAAACCTTAAACCCTAAACCCCTTTTTTGAACCCTTATACATTGATTCCTTTACAGGAAACCCTATGGATCACTTTCAAGGACCCTGAAGCAAACACAAGATCTTAATTCTGATGGTCTTCGGCGGGAATGCTGAGATTCTGGCTACGGGGTTTTGGGGGTTCAGGGATCTGGGTTTAGACGTTTAGGATTTAGGAGTTTAGGGGTTTAGGGGTCTAATGTTGGGGGTTCGGGGTCTCGAGTTTAAGGGTTTAGGGTCGGGGTGTCGAGTTTCGGGGTTTCGGGTTTGAACCAATCTCAAACCCGTCTACTTAGGGCTCAAGGGCGTTGAACTTAGCTTTTTAAGTTGGTGTTATAAGTTGGTAAACGTACTTGTGGCCTGACCCACCAAGTCCCATGAACCTTTGAGTTCGGGTTCCGGGGGTTCGAGGATTCGAGGTTCAGGGCTTGAAAGGGGCTTTGAGCTTTGGGTCCTGTACGCAGGGATCTGTGAGCTTTTGCGTTTTGGAGGTTTTGTGTTGAGTGGTGGGGAATCAGCAAATTGGCTATACCGAGCTCATGGACCCTCGTTGTGAGATCCCAAGCCTTAGCCCCAAAGCCCAAACCCTTCCCCCAGAAAGCCCATGACCCCTTTCGGAGCCTTAGGTTAGTCCCTAAACCCTGTATATACCCTAAGCCCTAAGCCCTATATAAACCCGATAAAACCCTAAACCCTTACAGATCCCTTTAATGACCCCTTTCGGAGCCTTAGGGTACAATCGAGCATTCACGCTCCGAGGAGGCGCCATCAACCCTAAGCCCGGAAACATTCATCCTGCATCCGGACTCCCACCACAAAAATGTACCTCGACGCCTTCAAGCTACCCAAATCCCAAACCAGAACACCCTTCTAAACCCTAAACCCTAAACCAACCCTAAACCCTAAGGAACCCTAATAGGGTTCAGGGCCTTGGCGCGTGTCATGCCATGGTTGGGCCGCAATACCGGAGGAGGAGGGCGCCTCGGACACTCACGGTTAGGGCTTATAGGGTTTAGGGTTTAGGGTTTAGAGGGCAGGGCAGGGCAGGGCAGGGCAGGGGGGCAGGGAGAGGGTAGGCCAGCGGGGGACGGTCAGGCAGGCCCAAGGCCAGGCTCAGGGCCAGCGCAACCAGGGCCAGGCCAGGGCCAGGGCCAATTTCACGGATAGGCCCAGCCAGGGTCAGAGCAGGCAGCACCTGAGCCTCCTCCGCTGCGCCTGTCGCGCCAGCTCGGAGCAAGCCTCGCTGACGCCTCGGCACGCTCGCTGCTGCTATTCGCAGCGCCCGCAGCTCGCTTCAGTTTAGGGTTTAGGGTTTAGAGTTTAGGGTTTAGGGTGTATAGGTTACTTGAAGGCTCATGGGACTTAGTAAGTAAGGTTACAAGTATTTAAGTTGTAATTAGGATAACCCGCTTAGAGGACTTATAACCCCAATTATAACTTACTTACAAAGCCCCATGATCCTCTAAGTAGGGTTTAGGGTTTAGAGAGACTCCCAAACCCCTTACTTTCGGAATATTCCTTGCGTCATTGGGATCCTAGTGCAATAGGGTTTGGGGTTTGGGGGTTTAGGGTTTAGGGTAATTGCAGGTATATCCCTTGATGAGAGATTTTACAGTCTCTGGGGACTTTGAGGATGTAGCTGAAAGGGTTTGAGCATTGAGAATTAGGGCACTTAACTACGATGATAACAACGTTTACTGAGTGCCGTAAGGTACCATAACGGTGCCTATTATATGGGTCTATATGGTGGTCTTGCTCATAAGGGCTTCTTAGGGGCTCAGTACCCTGACCCGAAGGGTTTAACCTTTGCAATTCTGGTAGGATTGTAAACCCCGAGAGGTTAACGGCTACTTACTCAGCTACTCAGGCTTTTACCGGTGCTCTTTGTTAAGGCCGAATGACGTCTACCAGTAAGTATATGTACCTTAAACAGGAATCGTGTCGTTTTTAGGGCTTAAGGGTTGTCTCTGTTGCATCCGGATGGTCATACAGAGCATTGCCCTAAAAACGAAATGAACCCCAAAAGGGACTAAGGCTCATATATCACGCAGGGATTCATGGTGATTATAAGGGCATAGGGCCCCTACTTTTGAGGCCATCTGGTCTTTCGGGAGATCACCGGCATCTTAGGCAGGTTGAGTGCATCGACCCCTAAAGCACTAAAGCCCCAAATCCCTACAGCCCCAAAGCCCTAAAACCCTACAGCCCTAAAACCCTAAAGCTCACAAACCCTAAATCCCTAAAACCCTGAAGCCGTAACGACAAACTATCCGAAGACTTCCTGCATGGGGAGTTCCTGCTGAGGGCCAGGCGCCTCTCCGCGGAAAGGAGCGGCCTCGGCCAGGCTATGGAGCCTGTTAAGGGCCAAATGACCCCTACCAGTAAGTATATGCACCTTAAACAGGAATCCTGTCGTTTTCAAGGTTTAAGGGTTGTCTCGTGGGGTGGTTGTCAAAATTGGGGTCTCAATTTGGGTGCCCATTTTATTAGGTGCCGTATTATTTTGGGGACCCAAAAAGGGACCCTAATTTTGACAACCACCCACATGTACACCCAGACCTTCCGCAATCCCTTACTTAAGGAATATACCTTAAATCATATTAGGGGTCCTATTATAATTTAAGATATATTCCTTAATCAAGGGATTTTGGAAGTTGTGGGCACCCTCCACGAAGCCATTCCTCAATCAGGAGACTCTGGGACTCTACGGAAATCCCGAAGCTAAGAGCATCGAAACCCTCAAAAACCCCTAATCCCTTAGCCTTAAAAATTCTAAACCCTAAACCCCTAATATAGGGGCCTTAGCAATTAGAATAGGGTGTTGGGGGCCATTATGCTTAAACTATAATAAAGAACCCACCAAAATAGTATAGGTAATTATTTAGGCCCCTATACTAATCCCTTAGCATCAAGAGCCTGGAAACCGCCTTCAACCCCTTAGCACCCCCAAACCCTTAAACCGCCTTGAATATTTGGAACCCTTAACCATCTCAAAACCCATCAAAACCCTCTAACCACCACCCACAAACCCACACCAAAACCTAAAACCGTAAAACCCAAACCCAAAACTCCAAAACCCCTAAACCCCAAAACCCTGTACAGAACCCTGATAGATCCCTTCAAGAGGAACTCTTATGGATCCCTTTTAAACAGGAACTTTTCAAGAAGCCCTAAACCTTCAAACAAAAACACTGAGAAGGCTGCTGGCCGGGCTTTCGGAGCTGCTTTCGACCTGGCTGCGACGTTCCTCAAAGGAAGAGTTCCTTCAAGGGTTCTATAAGGTGCCCTTTTGGCGGTTCCTTGAATAAGGTCTTTGGGCCTAGCCTGACCCTAGAACCTGAAGCCAAACCCTACCTAGAGAGGCGGTCTAGGACCAATCATACTTATCATACTTCTTGTACAAACCAAAAGGGTCCATGTACTCATGTAGTATATACATTGGCCTCAAAGTACTCCTTACATAGGTACATTGGGCCCAAAGTATATGCTATAATAATATGGGTACATCATAGAGAAAGAGAAAAGAATCAGGTTCGGCTGTGGCTCGCCCGCCGTCGCGAACTGTCGCACCCAAAAAAAAAGTCCGACGCGTGGTGGGACCCAATGGCCTGGTACAGCTGGCCCTGGTAATGTAAGAACCTGATTAAGAAACCTTGGGCCTTTACTAGAGTTCTATAAGGGTTCCTTTGAAGGGTACTATAAGGTACTATAAGGGTTTTTTTGGGGGTTAATGAAAGAACCTGATTATAAGAAACCTTGGGCCTTGAGGGTTCCTTATATGGGTGGTTGTCAAAATTATGGTCCCTGTTTGGGTCCCTATAATAATACGGCACCTAATATGTAGGGTGCCCAAAAAGAGGCCATAATTTTGACAACCACCCCTGTGAATCCTACTATTTTGAGGTTACAGGCCCATGGTTTCTTAATCAGGTTCCTACACTATGGAATCGGTACAACGACCGGGTGAGCTTGCCAGTCCTCGTTCAACATGTCAAGGATGCACGAGTTGAATCGCCCATCGAGTCCAACTCGTACGCCATTCTGCATTCTCCGTTGAGCGGCCTTCGTGATCTAGTTGAAGGCCAGCCTGGCTGTCTGTTTGTCCGTTGGAAATGCATCTGAATGTGCTTTGTTGTCTGGGCTCTGCTAACTCAAGTAAGGTTCCTGATTACCCATACGCTCTATAGTAGTTCCTTTTTGGGGCCATTTGGGGCTCATATTTCTTGTAGGGTAATCCCAAAAAGGAACTATGGAGCCTATGGGTAAGTACTCAACGGCACATTATGTAATCGGAGCCAACTGCATCTCACACTGGTCCGGTGAGAGAACTGAGAATGGCACTGCAGCATCCTGTCGCCCTCGCCATCCCGCTACCCCGTTTTGGGGGTACCGAATTGGGGGGCAGGGTATCGCCGAATGAAGTTATTATTACTGTATACCCATAGGCTCCATAGTAGTTCCTTTTTGGATTACCTTTTTGGACTCTAAACATGAACTCCAGAAAGGAACTACTCTGGAGCCTATGGGTAATTTACAAGGAACTTATGAGGAATGACTGGAGCCTCGGGATTAAAGATGCAGCGGTTTGGGGAAATGAGGGAAGGGGCTTTGGGGAGTTAGGTTTCGGGTTTATCAAAGGGGAAGAGGAGGGACCCTTAATGGGACCCCTACCCTATAATGGGGCTATAGAATGGGTATATCATAGCTATATTAAGGGTATATACCCAGTGGTCCTTATTCAGGGTCCCTCCTTTTACCCTTGGATTTCGGGTTTAGAAGTTTTGAGGGCTTGGTACGTTCGGCCCTTCACAGTAGGCTGGAGGTTCCCTCTTTTCAATCATGGGGGAGGCTATATAAACCCCAAAAGGCCCAAAAGGTTAAAGGTTACCTACTCAGCTACTAAGTTAGGATTCCTGGAATTCTGCAGTCGGCAGATCAGGTGTTGACACTAAGTATGCCCTGATGTCCCTGATGTCCCCAAAAGGCATCCGGGGTTCAAAAGGAAAGCTCTGAGCCTTACTCTCAGGCTTCTAAGAAGGTCTTGGGCTTTCTGGGGGAGGCTTTCGGCTTTGGGGGCTGGGGTTTAGGATTTTACTACGCGGGTCCAGGAGCCTTAGATACCTCAAACCTATCTAAAACACCCAACACCCTATAAAAGAATTGTGCAACCCATTAGCAGCCCCTGATTAAGCTAGACCCCGAGGTCTAAAACCTGTCACCGAGATAGTAAACCGCACCACGCTAAACTCTAGGCCTTGAACCCATTACACCCCATACCCTAAACCCCTAACCCGAAACTCGAAAGGCATAAAACGGAAAAACAAAAAAACACTACTACAGGGGCCTTAATCATATCAGTAGAATAGGGTTTTGGGGCCCATTATACTATAAATCCAATTAGGAACCCCGAAAATAGTATGGCCCTTGTAGGCCCCTTTAAAGGAACCCTAAACCCTAAAACCAGCCCAGGGTCCGCACTCGGCTTTCTGCTTCCCCCGACCTGTGCAAAGTTGAAGCGAGAAATCCCCAACAAAGGAACGTGGATGGTCAGGGTCCCGCTAGGGTTTAGGGTTTAGGGCTTTAGGTTTTAGGGATTAGGGTTTAGGGGGTTCCTCTTTAAACCCTTAAACCCTTTGGAGTTTTAGGTTGCGACATTAGCACCAAAGAATTGGGGTTAGAAGAGCTGGATATAGTATGTTTTTCTTTCACAATACACTTACCTACTGCTGCTCGGTGTTTCACCTTGATAGCCTTACGTCGCACAAAATGCCAGGTGACATGGGACGGCACTTGCGGTGCCACCTGCAAGGTGAGCTAGTGCTCCCCACAGGCTGACCTTCCTTTAGGGTTAAGGAGTTTTGGGTTTGGGGTTTAGGGCTTGGGGTCTAGGTGACCTTCCCCTGACATGTTTGCCTGTTGCATTTGTACTCACAGATGTAGGACTAGGTCCGAATGTCTTCGAAGCCATGATGGAAACAAGTTCCACTGTACCTCAACATGCAAGGTGCGTGATTGATGTTTGGCTTCGGAGCAAGAGGAGATAAGAGATCTGAATCTGTGTACCAAGATCGACATCGTAACTAATGTACTTCTCTTGACTTGCTGTCGCTTCCAAGGGTCAACCCTGGGGCGATGCAGCACCAAGCCTAATACATACTAATGCTACAATATCTTGTGCCATGATCCAGCATAACCGAAAACAACGACTTAAAGGAAAGGCTCTGAATGTAATAGGACAGATCAGAGTATTGATACAAAGAAGAGAATATGCATGCAAGAGAATATTCAAAGAAGAAAACATATAATAATATGGAACATGGATTATGACACAGAGCCTCTACGACTTATGTAAGGAAATCGTAGGCAAGAAACCCTAAGCACGTGGGTTTTCTAGGGTTCAGCCAAGGTTTAGGAACGGGCTTCCCTGCCCCTAGCATAGCCTTGCAGAATTGAGAAGCACATCCTTCGGTTGATGATGTAAATCCTGCATTACCCTAAGGACCCTAAACTATGCGAACTTTGGTATATTCCTTACCCCAAAACGGTGAAAAGGTTGAGCTACTCAGCTATAAAGCAGAAACAAAAGACTCAGAAATCAACATTCAGGACTGCTACCACATCCTGCGTCGAAATAGGGATTTCGATGTCTATGAGCTGGGCTCTGAGATGTACTATTCGGTTCTGGGCAAAGTGTACCCTGAGGCAAAAGTACCCCAAAGGCCTTACATGTACTATCTAGGATACCCAGTAACCTAAGAATAAAAAGGCCTCTATTTTTGGTATTGGGTAACTTTATAAGGAACCTAGGACTACAAAAAGGGAATAAGGGTACTACTGGGCATCCTAGCTATGATCTTTGCGCCCAACAGTTGGCGCTCAAAGCCTTCGGGCGGGTTTACCGGCCCAAAGTGCCAAACACTCTTAGCTATAGGGTATATATAACCCTTGCAGGAGGTTACTTGGAGGGTCGAGAGACTTAGTAAGTAGGTAGTTAGTAGACTTATAAGTACCCTAAAAGGGACCCTAATTGGGGTTATGGTACTTATAAGTCCCTAAAATAACCAGTTACTAAGTCCCCCGACCTTCCAAGTAGGGTACATATAATCCTTGCAGGAGGTTAGCAGGTTATTGAATCCCTGGGTAAGGCTAAGAGTTGTAGAAAACGAGATGAACACAAGGGATACAAATACCCTGGATGGCGCCAACTAATGGAACCCTCTATTTGCATTGGAGTGTTAAGGTGTAGGAATTAGGACCTACGGCTTCGCAAGGGTCCACATGGAGCTTTCGATGCCACTTTGAGTGTTCCGAGCCCCTCTCAAGTAGAGTAGCCTTCTGCAACCGAAAAATTGTTTCCAAAGCCCTGAAACCTAAATCTCTACCCTAAGGCTCCTGGACCCTCGTAGCGAAATCCCAAACCTTAGCCCCGAAAGCCCAAACCCTTCCCCCAGAAAACCCATGACCCCTTTGGGAGCCTTAGGGTAGTCCCTGAAACCCTAAACCCTATAAATACCCTAAGCTCTGTATAAATCCAATTAAACCCTAAACTCTTATAGATCCCTTAAACTAGACCTAAGAGTAACCTGGGAATAAAAAGGGTGCCCTTTTTGGTTTAAAGGGGCTTATAAGGGAACCTACCCCCTAAAAAAGGGAATAAGGGCCTACTCCGGGTCCTAGTAAAAGGGTTCCATGACTCCTTTGGGAGCCTTAGGGTAGACCCTGGAAACAGACCGCACCTGCGAAGATGGTTAGCTGGCCCGGAAACGACGGTTTATGCTCTGGCACAATACCCCAAGGGTCCAAAGGACCCAAAGGGTTTAGGGTTCCTTTAAAGGCGTCTATAAGGGGCTACTATGATGGCTACTCTAAGGGTTCCATATTATAGGGGCCGAATAATCAGGCACTCGGTTTGAGGATAGTAGTTACGTAGGTTAGGATTTGGGAAAGTATATGATTATTAGGTACTTGGACCCTTGGGGATAGAGGCTGCAGGTAAGTGTAGGTCCGGGTCTTTATTGAAAACCACAAAACCGACGAACCCCTAAACACAAAGCCTTGCAATTTACTACCATAGTGGTAGTACATAACTATAGGCTCCATTGTGGTTCCTTTTTGTGGTTTATATCTGGGATCCTATAAGGCAAGCCCCAAAAAGTACCTACAATGGAGTCTGTGTGTATCCCAGAGGGTCCAAGTACCCACATAGTAGAGTTTTATATCCCCAAATCCATACCCCGAGTGGTTTTTGGAGCTTGAAACCCTACTATTTGGGTACTTGGACCCTTGGGGCGAGAACCTACTCTCTCCAAGACTGAAACCAGGAAACCCCGGGAACCCGACACCCTACAGCCCTACCTGTCGCCCCAACCCCACCGTCTGCCGCTCACCATTGAAATCCATCTTTTGTCTACGGAGCGGCCAAACCCTCAGAAGCACCTAAGGGTTGTCTAGCACCAGCCACGTCTCGCGGCTTGTGGCCAAAACCTGGCAGGATATATTTCGTATTTTCGGCTGTTGACAAAAGAAGGCAGCACTACCTATCACTACTTCAAGGTCGAATCTCATGGCCTGGCCCGGTCGGGTCAGCTGCGCCATCCATGCACAACTCAAGTCGTCGTTCATCTTCTTGTACATGAGAAACAAGTTGATGGACTTCCTCGTCAAATAGTGCGGGCTGATGGACGAGTCCTTGACCATGGCGGGGAAGAAGCTCAGCCCTGTGTCGCTGGCAGTGCACCGCTTCGCACTGAACACGGAAGCTTTGCCGGTCTGCGTCACAGGGATGCTGTGAATGGCCGAAACTACGGTTGATGAGATAAATCCTGCATTACCAGAATGAGGAATAATTATACCATAACTTCCATAGTCCAGGGTCATTAGATCATGAAGGTCATGCAGGATATATATCATCAACCCTATAAACCCTAAAACCCCTTTAGATCCCTTAAAGGCACCCCTTAAAGGTGCCCTTATAGATCCGTATGATCCCTTCTTTGTAGAGTCCCGCCCGAACATCCTCAGGCCTTTGCCGCGGCCTCCGCGCCCTTTGCCTTGCCAGCAGATGACTTAATCGCACTACGGTTGATGATATAAATCCTGGGGTTCCTTTAAAGGGATTTATAAGGATCCCTTTGTTCCTTTAAGGGATCTATAGGGGGTTAAGCGTTTAGGGCTGATGATACCAATTCTGCATGACCCACAATAAGGAATATACCATAATTCCCACATATTCCTTATTCTGGGTAATGCAGGATTTATATCATCAACCGTAGTACCACCCTGAACCTTCGACCCTAAACCCCTAAACTCTAAACCCCTGGACCCTAGCCCCCTACTTAAAGGATCATGGGACTTAGTAACTGGGTTGTAAATAGGGTAACCATACTTATAACCCCAATTAAGGTACTTATAAACTTCGCACTAGTGCCCAGACCTTTCAAAATCCCTTAATTAAGGAATTTACCTCAAGTTATAGTAGGATCCCTCATAAGATCTAAGGCATATTCCGTAATTAAAGGATTTTGGAAGGTCTGGGTACCACCCCTAAACCCCTAGACTCTAAACCCCTAGACTCTAAACCCCTAGACCCTACTCGGAGGGGCAGGGGACTTAGTAAGTAGGTTATAAGTAGAGTTATTAGTACCCTAAATGGAGTTACCCCATTTATGGTCCTGCTTATAAACGACTGCCCCTCAAGCAAACCCCTGGACCCTAAACCCCTAGACCCTAAACCCCTAAACCCTTCACCCAGGGACACGGCCGCAACGGGATCCCTATCGCAGCTCGGTCCTTGTAACCAATACCCATAGTGATCATTGCCTAGAGGCTCATACCCTCCCCTTTTTTTTTGGTTACCCCATGTTTCTATATTACAGATCCTAACTGAGGAACCAGGTACCCTACAAAGGGGTAGGATATGAGCCTCTTAGCAGCCTCTAGGTAGGTTCCGGTGTAGCCCCTTTATGATAAGGGCACTCTTTTCCCTACTATTCGGTCTTTATTACGGGGACCTTAAAAATAAGAAGGGGAACAGGGTAGTGCTCAGGAACCTAGTTCATTTGGAGGCTAAGGAGTCAGAACAAAGGCCGTCGACGGCTTAAGCTTTACCCAGACCCCAGATTACCTGTCTTTGTAAGGCCGACTCTCGCATTGGCATCAATGAGGAGCAAGGGCCAGGCCCCCTTATCAAGGACTAGTCCTGAGAAAACCCCTCGCAGTTTTTGCCACCAAAACGCCAGAGCTGCAGCCGACGTTTTTGCATGCGGTGAGTGGGCAACCACACAGAGAAAATGCAGTCCTGGAACCCTGACCCTGACAGTACTTGAAGGCTCATGGGACTTACTAAGTAAGCTTATAAGTAAGTTATAATTAGGATAACCCCAGTTAGGGGACTTATAAACCCAATTATAACCTACTTACTAAGTCCCATGATCCTCTAAGTAGAGCTTACCGCCGGCCTCCCCTTCGGGAGCCTGAGCGTGCTCCACGGTTCTCCCCTGGTTTTCCCAAATGCTCCACGTACCCATATAGTAGGTACTTAGGCCATTAAAGTACCCATATAGGGACCCCTTTAAGGCCTAAGTACCTACTATATGGGCACATGGAGCCTTAGGGTTTGCAAGGTGGCAATTTGTTCGCTCATGCTAATGACGAGCCCTAACAAGGTACCTGGAGGGGCAGTGGATGTAGTAAGTAGGTTATAAGCAGAGTTATAAGTACCCTAAATGGAGTTACCCCAATTATGACCCTACTTATAAACGCCTTTCTAAGTCCCCTGCCCCTCCAAGTAGACCCTAAACCCTAAACCCCATAGATCCCTTTAAAGAACCCTTTTTAAGCCCCCTGCCCCTGCCAGTAGGTTCTTTACTTAAAGGATCATGGGACTTAGTAAGTGGGGTTATAATTAGGGTAACTATACTTATAACCCCACTTAGGGTACTTATAACCTTACTTACTAAGTTCCGTCATCCTCCAAGTAGGCTCCAGGTCGGGCTTAGGCTTTTAAGCTAAATGCGCGGGACTGGAAGATTGGAATCCCAATACCCTAACCCAGAGGGTCCAAGTACTCCCTATTATGGGACTGTAGGGCCATTTAGCTACCAAAAACCATAAATAGGAACTACTTGGACCCTTAGGGTAAAGAATCTGAAGGTTGATTTAGTTTAACTACAGTAAACCTTCCAAACCCTAAACCCTAAACCCTAAGATTTAACTTAATGACAATCGGGTGTTGGAGCCACTCTTGCGTATTTATTGAAGGACCATAAGTGATCTGGAGCCTCAATGTTTAGAACCCAATGTGGCTGTGAGGCCACGACAGTGTCATTATTGAGGGACCGCGCCTTGAACCCAAACCCCACCGGAAGCCCCAAACCCTCGACCCTAAAGCGTAAAACCCTAAAAGAACGAAAACCTCCTATTGGTGCCTAAAATAGTTGCCGATGCGGTTCTTTACGGTTCCTCATTAAAGTGATACCAGGATAAGCCCTGAAACCCCATTCTAACTTTTGAGGCCCCTAGATTCGACCCTCATAGAAATGCTTATAGAAAAATAAAACCCCAAACCCGAAAACCCACCCAACCGAGGCCCAAGCTCTTCGCGGCGGCTTTGCCTACATCTCGTTGGGGTCGCTTGGAGGCTGCATTAATTAAGTCATTAAGGGTTCCATTAAGGGGCGCCGATAAGGGTAGTTTGACGAAATATTATGGGTACCATGCGGATTCCTGTAAGGGCTTCCCATTATGATGGTACTTGAAGGGTTGCTTGGGATCTCGGGAAGTGGCTTTAAGCGTCCCTGTTTAGGGCGTTTAGGGTTCTCCCAAACCCTAAACCCTAAACCCGTCTCCTACTGATTTGTAGGGTTTGGGGCTACAAGTCTGAGCCCGTCCTAGTTGAAGCGTTAGAAACCTAGCTGTTTTGGGCTTCCTGGCCTGATTCCTCCTTTACTAGGTGTCGACCTCAACAGTCCTCACCAATAGGTCTGATAAGGGCTCTTTCGGGTTTAAGGGTTTAGGGTTCAGGGGTTTAGGGTTTAGGGGTTTATAGGGCTTAGGGGTTTAGGGTTTAGGGGTTTATAGGGCTTAGGGGTTTAGGGTCTATATTGAGCAATACGGGAAAATAGAAATTATCCCGAATCGACATCCAGCATCCAGTTTGCCGATGGGGTTTCGGGGTTGCTCACTGGGACCAACTTGTACGGTAGGCCTTTGCGGGCTCATGGCAGTGTGTGTCTGCTGAGAAGATCTGCCCAGTTGGGGCCGCTGCTGCTATCGCTGCTTCCGCCTCCGCTGCCGGTGTTTCGTCCGGTTGTTGACCCCGGACGGCTTGCCTGGTGTTCGCGGCTATACACGATCCCCCAGCCAGGACCTGCCTGTGATTGTGGTGGTGGCCCGGGGTGAGGTCTGTGGCGGTTGGCTTGTTTGTAGGTGTACTTGTGCTGCTTTGTTCTGCACGCGTTGGCTGCCGTGGCCTTCGCTGGCTCTCGGCCGCTCCTCTGTCTCCTCTTCTTCTTCTGCTTCCGCTTCTGCGTGCACATAAGCATCCAGCCAAAATGTGGGGTTTCGGCTTGCCTTTCATGCATCAATGTTACCTTCTTTAATCTTATACAGACCTTGTAATTAGATACGAAACAGTCAAAAAATGGAACGACAACAGACACTTATGCAGCAAACTGTGCGCCAAACCCTAACCACTGGAAGTCAAAACTTTAAACCCAGAACCCCAAGGCTAAGCCCAAGTCTAGAACCTTTGAGCTCTAAACCCTAGCTTGTCTGACTTCTGAGCCCCTCCTAAAAGTTAAACTTTTAGGCTCCTTACTATAGTTCATCTAGAGCCCAAAAAGTTGAAGTCCTAAGAGCCAACCAGAAGAGCGCCAAGCTAGAACATCCTCGACCCCTCAACCCTAAACCCTCAACCCTAAAAACCCTAAAAACCCTAAACCCTAAAAACCCTGAACCCTAAACCCTAAAAATCCTAAACCCTAAAAACCCCAAACCCGAACCCTAAACCCTGAGCCCGGAAGTAAACACCTCAAACTCTTTGCCCAAAGGGTCCGGGATGCTTTCCCATATCATCGTCATTCCGACAATCACTACACGATACTACATACTTTTAGCAAACCTTGAATCCCAACTCTAAAGGTAACCCTTGAAGGAACCCCTAAAGGTAACCCTTCAAGTAACCCTTATAGTACGCCTTAAGGTAAAGATACTTAGGACCCCCAACCCCCAGACCCTACAGCCCTAAAGCCCAAAACATAAACCCCTTATAAACCCTAAACACCAAACCCTCAAACCCAAACCCCTAAATCATATACCCTAAACCCGAAAACCTACAGTTGAAGGAACCCTTATGGATCCCGTTAAGAGGCTCAACCCGAGGGCTTCCTATAGATCCGTTGTATAGTCGAACCATTTAAGGATCCCTGATAGAAAGCTTTAAGGAACCCTTTGGGTTTGGATCCCTTTAAAAGGAACCCTGAGCCATAAACCCCTATACCCTAAACCTTGGGGGCGCCGGCCTCTCGCCTTTTTAGCAGCACGGCTCTCGGCCACCTCCGTTTGGGGGGAGGGTGGGGGGGGTTCCTTTAACAGGATCTTACTACCCAAAGGCCCAACAGTAGTTCCTTTTTGGGATTACCTTATAGGATTCTAAATATGAACCCCAAAAAGGAACTACTTTGGGGCCCTATGGTAATGGTGGTTCTCGGGCAAACAATGACAAGGGTTCCTGTCATCATCATTCAGAATTCTTGAAGGGTTGGCTTTAAAGCGCATTGATGTGTTCAATGGATCATAATGTCTACAACGGCTTCGATACGCCCTGGGAGCGATCAACTGAGGCTCATATGACTACAGTTTGTACATGTCCGGGATTTTGATTGTTGAGAGTTGGATAGGGCTACTTCCCCAGAGGGTCCAAACATTTCCATTATTGTGGAGATAGGTGCCCCGAAACCATTACTAGGGTGGTCTTTTGAAACCTAGTTCCTTTGTGGGTGGTACTGTATCTGGACCCTCTTGGCTTTGAGTGTTGGCGAGTATTTGGAAGATCAGGGGATCTGGGCAGTAGATTCAATATTAATTTAAGGACCTCCAAGAAGCACCTAAACAAAAGCCATAAGGTTGGCATATCCCAGAACCCCCTCCTTAAGTAAGCCAATAAGCTTGGGATATCGAACCCAAAAGTTTACGTTTCGGTTCTGTTTTGGTTCCTAGATTGGGAGGTCGACGGCAGCAAGACCCTGCCCTGCATTGCAATACGTGTCGGGGTGTCGAAATCCAAATACATGGCTGGCCCCAAACACCAAACCCTAAACCCTAATAAGTCTGGATAAAGAAATAGCTGGAGAACGGCAGACCTTTGACCCTGCACAACCGACACGCCCTAAAACCCTAAACCTTGAAAGCCTGAAGCCCAAATCTACCCGAAAACCTGACCCTGACTCATAACACCCTAAAGCCTGACAGCAACAATATTAATATGAACCCTTCACCCCTAGCCTATAGCCTATCTTCTTCAATAATCGGGCCCAAAAAACTCAGTCTCTCTAATATTGACCGTCTTATCCGAAACCAAAAAGCTTGAAGTTCCACCACTAGATATCTAAGAATCCCGAATCGCAGATAGTCTACTTGACAAGCCAGCGAGCCTCGTCAACGTATTCCGATGCGATGCTGATCTCCTCATCCTCGCAAGGGAAGACGGGCGAGTACGGTTGATGATATAAATCCTGCGTTACCTGAAGGACCCTAAACTATGGGACTTATGACATATTCCTTATTATGGGTCATGCAGGATTTGTATCATCAACCGTTGTTAGGGAAGTTAAGGTTTTCTTTGTTTTGGTAGATGGCGCAATGTGAACCCCAATGTAATGGGATGGCTGTCTAGAAGACAATCTACAGTCTAGAACAAACAAATGGCTCAAAACGAAAAGAGTCGGAATCCACCAGCAATGGGCCTGCAGGACCCAGAACTTCCACAATCCCTTAATTCAATTTAAGAAATATATCTTAAATTCTAATAGGATCCTTAGTTTAATTTAAGAAATACATCTTAACTTACAGAAGGATCCCTAATAATTTGATTTCAGGTCTATTCCTTGATTAAGGGGTTTTGGAAGGTCTGGGGACCTTAAGTTGGCGCTCCAGCACAGACGGCCTAATTAACCTCTTACATGGGTGCTTGTCAACATTAGGGTCCCTTTTCTAGACCTACGAGTAACCTAGGCATAAAAAGGGGGTGCCCTTTTTGGTTTAAAGGGGCTTATAAGGGAACCTGAAGCCTCAAAAAAGGGAATAAGGGCCTACTCTTGGTCCTAGTTTTTGGGTAGCCTAAATCTTACGTGCCGTACTATAATAGGGACCCCAAACGGGACCACAATTTTGACAACCACCCGCACAGACAGCCGATTAACCTCTTGCATACACTATATGCCTTAAACTATGCAGAGAAGCTCACTATGACTTGCAAAGCTAGGACTTGTGAGCCTCCTTAAAGGGACCGGAGGGTGTCAGTTCCAGGCTCCGCACCCCCCCAAGGAGATAGCCTTAAGGTAAGTGCGGGATCCAAGAACTAGAGGCTTCAGCAACAAGCGGTGTACGTGGGTTAAGGCCTTTGCATCAGCCAATTTCTCAAGCACTTGAGAAGGTATTTCTTATCAGGAAAGTAAAGCACGCATTCCCACCGGAACCTAGGTAGCCATGTTGGGGTATTTGCAGCAGGCATAGAAGCTGCACGCCTGCAAAACTGAGATGCAGTCTTTCCTGTAGCTGGTCGCAGGTCTCTACGCCTGCTGCCACTGCAACCTGTGACCCAAAGACACCAATATCCCTAAATGAAGGAATAAATACCTTAAATCAT
Source organism: Symbiodinium sp. CCMP2592 (assembly GCA_905221615.1). Classification (NCBI taxonomy): domain Eukaryota; class Dinophyceae; order Suessiales; family Symbiodiniaceae; genus Symbiodinium; species Symbiodinium sp. CCMP2592. Next base: position 1,655,179 of record CAJNDT010006135.1, read on the forward strand.
ACTAGGGATCCTATCATAATTTAATGTATATTCCTTAATTTAAGGGATACTGGAGTCTCTGGGTATGTATGATTAGAGTAGGGTTCCTTCATTCAAGGGTGTCTGTGCCAGAGCCATCCTCCTCTGGCTGACGCCTTTCTTGCGAACTCAGAGAGATCCCAATATCCCTTACCTTAAACTACCAAACCCTACTTTTTTGTAGGTTCTTATTATAAACCCTAATATGGAATTTATAGGGACCCTACAAAAAAGTAGGTTTTGGTAGGTTAAGGTAATTAAGACCTTGAAAAGGATCCTCACGGGCTCCTTTAAGGGATCTATAGGGTTTAGGGTTGAAGGGATCCCAATATCCCGCAAGTAAGGAACAGGCGGTAAACTATAGGGGCCTTCATATTATGGTTTAGGGTATATTCCTTAATTAAGGGGTACTGGGATCTCTGGGAAGCTGCACGTCCGACAGTCTGCAAGCCAGTCTTTGCTGTGGCCGAAACCGTGCCCTAGCTTGCGCAAGATTGGAGCCCCAAGCCCCAACCCCACAACGCCAAACCCCAACGCCCGACAAACTCAAAAGCCTGCCTAGACCCCCCAACTACCCTTTATAGCAGTCCCTAGTTACGGTGACTAGTAATTAGCTCTTAATTAGAAATATCAGAGCCCTTTAAAGGTTACTTGAAAGGTCCTGTTAAAACCCATCAGTCCCGGATCGTCTGCCTTCTTCCACTTCTTCGTCTCCTCGTCGAAACGGCACCACACCTTTGCACAGCCAGTGACCGTAGAAGCGGGGCTTTCAAAAGGGTTAACCCGGAGGGTCCAAGTACTCTCTATTGCAGGACTTTAGGGCCCTTTTAAGTATCAAAACCATAGGTAATGATTACTTAGACCCTTAGGTTAAGGGTTAGTTCAAAAGGGCTTAGGGACAGTGCTCCGAGGCTTTTAAATGTCTTTGTCCATAAAGATCCACACAGGCCTGAAGGTTTAGGGTTTATGGGATCTGACAATGTGGGGTTTCGTCAATGAGTCAAGGCTTCTTTACGGATTCATTTTTGTATCCCAATCTCAACTGTTTGTAAGGGTCCCCAGCAATCCGGACCCTCAAGCCATACTGGCTTTTCTGGACATAGAACACCCTGCAGCAGCAGCAACCTTAAGAGAACGTATACAAACCTCGGATAAGGGCTTGCGGTTTGACGTTTAAGGTGATTACTTCAGGGGCTAGGGGCAGGGTTTGCGATTTAGGGTCTAGGTGCTCTTGTCCTAATGACCCCGAGGGTGATGCCTGTCTCATCTGCGTGTCTGTGCACCTAGCATGATCTGGGTATGTACACGTGCTTGCAACAGCTAGGCATGTATGTGTCTGTCTATGTGAACCGCAAAGAACCTAATTACCTGCGCGCCTGTGCACCTGGCATGACCTGGGTATGTGCACGTGCTTGCAACGCTAGGCATGTATGCGTCTGTCTATGTGAGCCGCAAAGAAGTCCTACCTATTAAGGACTCATGCAAGGAAACTCCTATAAGGAGCCCCGAACGAGGCCAACACTCTGCCTTTCACATGACAACTTAGACCAAATGCTGTCAAAACACACAAGTGAAAGACCACGGGAATGCGACGCAAGACGTCCGAGTATTGCTTTATGTACCAGCGCTCCGTCCTTCGACCTGGCCTTCTCGGCGAAGAACATGAGAAATCCATACCAGACATGCTCGGTGGAGATCGGCTGCAGACCTGATTCCCGCTTGGGGGCAGGCATGCCGCAAACGGCCGCGACCCCAAGGGCTGGCAAGACCAGCGGCCCACCACGGACCACGAGACCACGGAGGTATTCACAAACATTCTCGACTTGGCCGAAACCGGGGGGAAACTTGTGGATGAAGCTCATCTCTTTGAACCAAAGACCATCAACGAGACATGTGTACTCGTTGGCCTCGGACTACAAGACCGAGTTGTACTCTTTGGCGTCGAACGGAGACCGCCGAAGGCCACATAGGTTTCTCTGGGTGCAGGTATGCTTTGGCGAGATAATTGACATGCAACCAGAAAATACACACCAGTTCCGAGAGCCATCACAGGGACCTTAATAAAAGAACTGGGCTTGGGTGTGGGGTTTAGGGTTTAGAGTTTCATGGACAGTGTAATTAATTAGAAAAACAGTACAGTTACATAGGAACTTTATCGGGATATTAGAATACGAGAGAAAACTAAGTATTCCCGACCGCCATAATTTGTACTGCTTCTGTGCAAAGCAAAACCAAAGCGCCTGCCTGCATCTTATCTGGCTGCGCACCATGATGCCTGGGCTTGTGGGCTCCTGTTGAACAACTAGCTTGAAGCAGAATTTGTGGCTCCACGCGGGGTTCTACGGTATCTTACAGGATTCTTTACTGGCTTCTTGCTCATGAACTTACTTTGACTTGGCAGATTATGGCAAGCGTCTCATGGCCGAAGCCCAGATACCATCTGTGGGTACTTTGGAGTCTACGAAGATTTTGCAAGACCTCTACCCAGAGATCTCAATATCCCTTGATTAAGGGTAATACCTTAAACCATAATACGAACCTAGACCCCCCAACTACCCTTGTTAGTAATCCCTCATCACCTCTTAATGAGAAACATCAGAGCCCTTTAAAGGGTACTTGGGGGGTCCTGGATGGCCCCAATAATTTAAGGCATATTCCTGAACTAAGGGATATTGGGATCTCCGGGTAGCCCTTGGGGCTTCCAGGCTTTCTTGGCTAGGCTTTAAAGTTTATATGGGTTTGGCAAACCCTAAGGGTCCAAGTAATCCCTATTTATGGTTTCTGGTGCCCAAAATGGACCCAAAGTCCCATAATATGGAGTACCTGGATCCTCAAGGAAAGGCTTTGCGACGGCGCTGGGTTCTTTTAGGTTAGCCCGAAAACCCTAGCACAAAAGCCATACACAGCATGGTCTTAGCCTTAATATGGGAGTTTCGGAAAATAGGGGACCCCAATATGCTACCCTAAATAGTAGGATCCTTATTCTACGGACCGCTCTCAAGGTATATGGAGACAGTCAATAGGGCCTCGTCCTGATTATAGGGACCCCCCAAAACAAGGTTCCCCTAATTTTCGGAAACTCCCATATATGAGTCCTTAGATCCCTACTTGGACGGGCAGGGGACTTACTAAGTAGGTTATATGTAGAGTTATAAGTACCCTAAATGGAGTTACCCCAATTATAACGCTACTTATAACCTACTTACTAACTCCCCTGCCCTCCGAGTAACTAGACCCTAAACCCTAAACCCCATAGATCCCATTAAGGAACACTATAGATCCCTTCAAGAGCCCTTACTACGTCCCCTGCCCCTCCAAGTACACCTGATATAGTATGGTCTTTGGGCCCAAAAGCCTTAATATATGAGTCCTTAGATCCCGAAACCCTATAGTGACCCCTTGAAAGGACCCCTTATAGATCCCTTTGAAGGAACCCCATATGAGTCCTATAGATCCCTTTAAAGGACCCCTTATAGATCCCCTTAAAGGAACCCTTATAGATCCCCTTAAAGGACCCCTTATAGATCCCTTTAAAGGAACCCTATATGAGTCCTTAGATCCCCATCAGATTCCGGGGTCTCGGTCTTGCGAGCTTCAGGGACTTTGGGTGTTCCAGGGGTCGGGGCAAAAGATCGCCGATGCGATGAACCCTAGGGATCAATATAGTTAGGCTTTAGGCTTCTGAGTCCTCAGATTCCTTAGATCATGAGTCCTTAGATCCCTGAAAGGCAAACATGGTTCGAACAAAAGGCAAAACAACAACAACAAGAACGCAACGCAGTGATACGGTTGAGTGTTTTACACGCAGCCCTGAACCCTGCAACATAGTAGGTTATGAATGGTTCTGACCCCTGAATAGGGTAGACGGTATAACACTGAAAACTGAAAACAGCACTTGGAGGGGCAGGGGACTTAGTAAGTAGGTTATAAGTAGGGTTATAATTGGGGTAACTCCATTTAGGGTACTTATAACTGTACTTATGACCTACTTACTAAGTCCCCTGCCCCTCCAAGTAGACCCTAAAGCCTAAACCCCGTAGATCCCCTTCAGATCCGTTTGAGGGGCCCTTTCAAAGTCCTGACCAAGAAAACAGTAGGCTGTTTGATCTCGGGGAAGACCCCGCAAACCGAAGCCCCGTACTGAAGGTCTTGGATCCACAATCCCCAACTCGAAAGCACCGAAGACCCTGAATTTCGACCTCAACCCTCTGAAAACCCGTAACACCCTTATTAAACCCAACACACAACCACATAACAAGCAGAACCGTTGCAGTGACCCTGGTGGCCCTTGTGGATACCTTATAGAATCCTAAAACCTACGCCAGGAAATCCCTAAGCCCTAAACCCAAAACCCTCAACCCAAAACCAGCCAACCCTAAATCTCGAAACAGCCAGGCTGCTTCTGCGGACAGAATAGGAAGCCGGCACTGCCTCGCAGGGATCTCGGTTTAGGGTTGAGGGGCTTGCGGGTTTAGGGTTTAGGCGTTTTGGGGTTAAGGGCTTAGGGGCCAAAACATCCACCATGGCGTTCTCGGCGTCCTGACAGATGAGACTCAGGGCCAGCAATAAAAACAGGTGGTCGACCGTCCTTCATCAGACCGCCAGGAACTTTGGCGACATAAGCACGGACAAGTTTGATCTTGTGCTCGATAGACGTCGTCCGCAACTTGTTGGCCTCCTGCTCATGGGCCATGGTGTAGAAGAGCTTGACCGCCGCCTGACACAGGAGTAAGTAGCGACCGTCGTGTCCAGTCATACTGCACATCCCTGGCCTCATCGTCATCCAAGAGTTTGATGCAATCAAAAACGCATTCCGTTCATCAGAATGTCCTTGATCACCTCTAAACCCTTAACCCCAACGCCCCTAAGCCCTAAACCCTTAACCCCAAAGCCCCTAAACCCGGAACCCCTAAACCCTTAACCCCAAAGCCCCTAAACCCTTATCCCCAAAGCCCCTAAACCCTTAACCCCAAAGCCCCTAAACTCGGTAAGGGTTGGAGGTAGCTTCAGCAAAGCTATCGACCCTGCAAAAGCCTGGGAAGACTCACCCAATCCCCAAATGCCTAAACCCCAGACCACAAACCAAAAACAGTGCAAACAAGCAAACCTTCAACCTTCATAATCCAATCATCAAGCGTTCAACCTCATAGATGGCTTCGAACACCTGCAAAACCCGGTAACGCCCTGCGAAAACCCAAGAATGACCCTACAGCTCACTTCATTAATCATCTTGAAATCTGGGTGAAACCCCGTCGAACATCCAAATGAAATTCGAGAGCAGTTCAAAACACGCTGATAAGCCCTGAACCCCCGAACCCGAAACCGAGCCATCAACCCCTGAGCCACTAAACCCGACACCCTAAACCCCTAAACCGCCGAACCTCTGAATCTCTGAAACCCCTAAACCCTGAACCCATGACCTCGAAAGTGGCTCTCTCGCACTGAGTTGCTGCCGACGCACCAGCGCCCCATCTGGCTTATGTTATGCACGATCCGTATAGTATATACTTTGTGTATGATCGACGAAGAGCCTACTATAACGGTCATTGGACCCTCAGGGTATAGGGGCCGTAATACCAGTAGAAACAAATGACGGGTTCCATGATATGCGTGGTTTAAATATTGGAATCGGGCTAATTGTGAAATTATACTCTCGCTTATCATTAACCGGGCACAAAAAGTTCAAGCTTTGTTATGAGGGTCAGTTATATAACCGCAACAACTTTAAAGTTGTCCCACTGGATGTCAAAGTACTATGTGTATAACCAGAACCCCTAATAACAAGCATTCGCAACTAAACTAGCTTCTAGACTCTCCAGGCACACATAAGGCACTTAGAACAATGGCTTAGGATCCTAGATTGTCCATGTATACGGGCATATATACTACCATTATGCAATTAGGTCCCAAAAAGACCATCCTTATTGTGGTCTTGAGGACCTAACTCCATAATGATAATACAAATGGACCCTCTGGGGTGCAGGGTTTCGGATCTGTAGGGCAACACCTTGAAGTAAGCAACCTACCACTAGGGTTGTTAGACTATAGACTATAAGTCTATCTGTCTCGAAAGCAGGGTGATGGTGTAGGGCTTCTGGTCTGTCGGATCATTATGGGCTGCCTAAAGGATCATGGGGCTGAAAAACTAAGGCGTAAATGAAGTAACTATACCCCAAGGCTCTAAGTCTAAGGCTCAAGCAGTAATGGCTCCTCGGCCCAAAAAAATGCTTCCCAGGGCTTTTGGGCTAGTTGGAGCCTCAGGGATACTTACTTAGGAGTTTCCGAAGAATAGTAGACCTTAATCTAGTACCCTAAATAGTAGGACCCCAAAATAAGGTACCCTTATAATGTTCGGAACCCCCCCGCTTATGCCCGTACTTATATAACCTTAGGCCGTGGCGGTCATTGTAGGGTCCACCGGCTTGAGGCTCCAATGGGTTCAAGGTTTAGGTTTAGGGTTTGGGTTTGCAGCTTCTAGGGTCCGGGGTTTGGGGTTAAGTAACGGTTTGGGATTTTGGATCTTTCAGGGTTTGTTCATAAAGGGCTTTACAAACCTTCACGCAACGCTATACAGGATCCTGGCTGGTTGATATGAGGATGACTAACATAGTAAGACATCATGCCCGCGAAGACCTGATTGAGGCCAAGGGCCTGATTTTTGGAGCTTGAACCCTACATACCTAGAGGCTCCAGATACAAAACCATTATGGAATTAAGCCCCTAAAACCCTGATAAGTATGGGCTTTTGGGGCCTAATTCCATAATGGTACTACATATGGAGCCTCTGGGATAGACAACAAACCACGAAAGTGCAACTCTAACTCTCTTGAACCCCTCAGAGCGGAATCCCAGACTGTAGCCCACAGTGGGCCAAACACTGCGCCGGAAAGCTTAATACAGAAGTCCGAACAAATTATAGCACTATTATTCCGTTTTCGTCTCCGGCCTACTAATATCCCCCCCAAACCTAAGACCCCATTCTAGTTTCGCGGGCACGCACTAAGCGTAGAAGTGCTTGAATAAAAACTCCCGAAAGGACTAAATTAAACGACTTCTATATTTCATGTCCTAAACACGTGTGCCTTGTCGAGTTATTACTCTTGGAACGTTTGGGGAAGGCCATGTGACAGTGCTTCATATAGACTAAGAAGACCCCCCAAGCACAATCGCTGATTGTTAACCGGTTTTCCTGCCTAGCACTCTCTGTAAAGCGAAATTCCACATAGAAATGCACATTTGCAAGCATTACACCGGCCAGCCAAAGAAGAAGAAACTGCAAGAGCCCTTGTACGTCAAACCCTCACACCCTACAGTCTTGGCAAAATGACCAGTACGTAGATGAGTTCGCCTCATCCGAATAAATCCATCGCTCGCCGCCCAGTTGCCTCCAAACCTGGTCATGCGTCACCCGCAAGCCCGCAAGGCTGCAGAAACGGTTCACTTCTGGAGTTAGAATCTATATTATGTATTTGCTTAAATGTAAAATTTGCTTAAATGTGAAATATGTTATGCTATATACATTGTATTATACATTGTTGTGCCATTGTAAGTTGTACCACATCTTATGGGATGTAATTACGTTGATAACTACATTACCTTCCTAACTGTACGAACATTACATTTACTGGTTTAGCTTAGGTTAGATTAGACCACATGATAGGGCTCGAAGGGCAGGAGGATAATGATGTTCCAGCTGTCTGGCTTCTATTTCAGGGTCAACAGAAGGTTAGAGCTGTACTATGAGAACACCCTGCAGATATAGTACCATGTATATGAGACCCTGAACACAACAAACCCCAAGCCCCAAACCCCAGACCCGTCCCGTCCATAACATTAAACTGCGGACGAGCAGCGGGACAGCCGTTTCCCCGCTCATCGGGCACGAGGACGTACCTCATTGGATCTCCCCCACAGAGGCCTACGGACATTGGGGTTTCAGAAGGGCTTTGGTAAGGGACCCTTCAAGGGTTTCCGGATTCAGTGAATCAAACATAATAGTCATTCATCCTGATTTCGTAGATTTTGTGTAGGTCGGCAGACAAGCCAACAACTCTTCCGACGCAGGCTCCAATAGTTCGTCAACCATGGCCAAGAACTCAGCACAGGCCAATTCTGCAGCGCTCCTGGCGCTGAATGGGCACCTGTTGACCGGCTTTCGTTCGGCTCATAGCACAAGCTATCCATAGATACAGAAACGGCTCGCTTCAAGCTGGCATTGGACGTTTCTCGCGCATGGCACGGGCAGTCGAACAACCTCCTCGGCGGCGGAGCGCTTCGTCTGCTTCTCGAACCACTCTTTGTCTGCCTGCGTCAGGGTGTCGCAGATGTTTCGATCTTGCATGTTTTTTGGCTTCAATCAGCTGTTGGTAGCTCGGTCGGACTGGTACAAACTCTATGAGATGCGCGCCTTCACGAAGCGCAGTCCCTTGCCGAGGTACTGCTTGAGCAGCTGCCGCCGCCTGGTGGCTTTGTGCCGACAAAGGACAGCATACTCGGCGTCCTGCCGAGCGATGCATGCCCTCATATCTGCAGCTGCTCCAGACAGCAATGATCCCTCCAGACATCCCACTTTTCGACAGCCCCTGCTGCCAGGGCGCTGCATCCGCTTCCGGCATGCGCTGTACAGCCCCAGCTGAGCGAGAGCCCGTCTACCAAGTGGTGCAAGGCGAGCACATCCTGGCGTCTCCATGCATGCAACACAAGTTGTCAAAATGCACAGCATTGACCACGAAGCCCAGCAAAGGCGGTTGTTGATTGCATCATCCACCTAACCCTAGCCCTAAACCCTAAACCCCTAAACCCTAAACCCCTAAACCCTAAACCCTAAACCCCTGAACCCCTATAACCCTAAACCCCTAAACCCTCAGCCCTAAGCCCCTAAACCCTCAACCGTGTCTGCATGCAAAGGCGGATTCGAGGCTGCTGAACCGGCTTCTTCTTCTTTACATGGGAGTTTTCCGAAAATAGGGGACCCTAATAAGGTATCCTGAATAGTAGGATCCTTATTATAAGGACCTTAAAATAAGGTACCCCTAGTCTTCGGAAACTCCCATATGGGAGTTTCCGAACATTAGGGGTACCCTAGGGACCGAGGGCTTCCTTTAAAGGGATCTATAAAGGTACTATAAAAATTCTATAAAGGGTTAGGGGTTTAGGGTTTAGGGTTTCCGAATATTAGGGGTACCTCATTTTGGGATCCTTTAATAAGGACCCTACTATGTAGGGTACTATGTTGGGGTCCCCTATTTTCGGAAACTCTCATACGTTTGGGGGCTTGATGCTTGGGCAGTATGCTCATGCACATCTCAGAAACTATTTCCATGACGAAGGCGAAATCTCGGCTGATAGAACGGAGTGGCAGTCTAGCCAATATTACAGTACAGTTGTCACTCCCGTGCCCCTAAACCCTAAATAAACCCTAAACCCTGCTTTGGCTAGATTAGTTTCGGACTTGAGCGACCGAGGCCTAAGCCCTCCAACGTCGTGTAGAACCCAGTTCAAACCAACCTGAAGTCCCATAGAAATCAATACCAGCTACTCATAAAGAACGCCTTATGCCTTGTAGGATCTAGGGTTCGAGGCTTAGGGTTTAGGTGGTCTTACACAGCAATACCTGGACATCCAAGAAACCGACTGTTTCAAGGGCTATTCCGAAGGATTACAACCGACTATTTGCGAGTTGCTAGAGTTTGCAGCTACAGTTACCTGAAGATCCAAAAAACCTACTGTTTTAAGGGTTATACCATCGAAATGAAGGGGTCATAACCTACTATTTCGTAGGGTCTGTGGATACAGGTACAGAGAACGATATCCTTTAAAGTAGAGGGTATTGAAGCCTAAAGGCCATATCACTATCGAACCAACGAAGCCCTGAATAGTAGTTATGGGGCCCATGGGCCGTACCGTAAACTCTACCTGTGGCCCAAAAGACCTACCTTTTTGAGGAACTATATATATATATATATATATATATATATATATATAGAAACCATAATAAGGAATCCTAAAAACGGTAGATCTTTTCGGTTACAGGTAATCCTAAACTCTAGGAGCCCCTCACATGAAGCCGTAACGGAACTCTGAGTGACCCTGAGCCCTAAACCTTTAAAGACCCTGACAGATCCCTTTTTGTAACGGAACTCTAAGCCCTAAACGCTCAACCCCAGATCCTAAACCCTCAACTCCGCAACTCTTCAGTCTTCTAGGAACCCTGAAAGGAAACCTGAAGCCTAAAGGAACCCTATTCTCCAAAACTCTTGTAGGAATCCTTATAGGGATCACTCCCCGAACAAGGAACCCCTAAAGCAACTCCTAAAAGGAACCCCCAAGAGGTCACGCGCCGAACATCTATGAGCCCTAAACCCTAAGCCTAAAGGAACACCAAAGGATCCGAAAAAATCTCCAAGGAACCCTTTAACCCCTGAAGTCATCCCAAAAGGACTCCTGCGAAGAGCTCCCTACTCCCAACCCTAAACCGCAAACCGGTTTAGGGTTTAGGGTTTAACCCTTTCACCCCAAACCCTAAAGCCTACCCTCAAGTCTGAAACCGCAACCCCTAAACCCTCCAAGCCTTGTAGGAGTCCCTAAGCAAGTACAGGAGCCCTTGAATATCCTTCCACCCTAAACCCTAAAACAAACCCAACCCCTGAACCCCAAGAGGGTCACATGCCGAAGCAGTGGTTCTGGCCATTGGGCGAGGAGACGAAGAGCCTCTCCACGGCTTTAGATTTCGCTTTGAGGCTTCGGGTTTAAAGTGTTTTGGTGGAACCCTAAACCCTAAACCCAAAACCCAAAACCCTAAACCCTAATTTTTAATGCAGTGGCCCTTTCTCCGCGCATGCGAGTCCAGCACCTGCCCAGAAGGGCTTGCACTGTAAAGTGTCAGAACAACGTTTGTTTTTTGTTTTTAAGTGTGTTGGGCCTTTCTCTCTGCTGACAGGTCGAACGGCTCGCCTAATTTAGGTTTGGGGTTTAGGGTTTAGGGTCCATCCATGTAAGAAAAATAAGAATAAAACGTATTTTTGGTACCCTGAAAGGAACCTGTGCAACTGGGACGCCCAGCAACCCAGTGAAGAAAAAGGCTCTCTTCATGGCATTGAGCAGCTACACATGTATGTATGTACGTATGTTATATATATATATATGTATAATACAATATAATATACATATATATATATATATATATATATCAGGAACCGACGACCGACAAATGTTAAAAGGGCACTCTGGGAGATCAAGTCCTTCCAAGACTCTACACCCTTCAAGGAACCCGGTAAAGGAACCCTCACCCTAAGGCTCCGATTTGGGCTTTCTGGGGGAAGGGTTTGGGCTTCGGGGGCTAAGGTTTGGGATCTCACTCCCCAAACCCTAAACCCTCATTCCCTAAACCCTAAACCGGTTTAGGGTTTAGGGTTTTGATCTCACTACGAGGGTCCAGGAGCCTTAGGGAAGGGACACCTTAAAGGAGCCAAACAAAACCCTACTGCCGGCCTCTCCAGAGGCTCCTCCTCCGGCTGCTGCTCCTCGCACGGGCCCACAAACTCCCAAGTCTCTACCCTAAAACTCCTGGACCCTCGTAGTGAAATCCCAAACCTTAGCCCCCAAAGCCCAAACCCTTCCCCCAGAAAGCCCATGACCACTTTGGGAGCCTTAAGGTAGAATCGGGGTTGAGATTAGGAATTCTGGAGTTTAGGGGTCTAGGGTTCTAGGAAATATCTGGAATCAGGGCTTTAGGGGTTTCAGGTCTAGGGAATTCGGATTTAGGTTTAGGGTGCGCTGAGTTTAGGAGTTTAGGGATGAGAGAGTTTTGGGTAAAGGGTCTCAGGGTTTAGGGTTTTTCCTAAAATCTCCACAATGAGGCGTTGCGTTTTGGTCTTTGGGGTCTATAGGGTTCTAGGAAGTATCTAGAATCATCATGGTTTTCAGGGATTGAAGTTTAGGGAATGAGGGTTTAGGTTTAGGGTGGGTTGAGTTTAGGATCTTAGGGCTTCGGGTTCAGGGTTGAGTTTAAGAGTGTAGGGTTCAAAACTTCGAAGGCTTAGGGTTTTGAGGCTTCGACTCCGAAACTCTCTACGATCAAGGTTTAGTTTAAGGGTTTAGTGGGTTAGGGTCTTTGGGGTTTCTAAGGTTTAGGGACTTGGAGTTGTATGGTTTGGGGTTTATGCAATCGGTCATGCGCGAAGTGAAACACTTGGCGATTAACCGGATCTTAGTGAAGAATCAAGTCGAGTCATCCATCACTTGCCTGTCTGACGGCTTAGTGTTTAGGGTTTAGTTTAGGACCCAAGAAGACGCAAACATAGACCCAACAATACAAAGATCCCTCAGATACGGGCACCCAGCAACTATTAAATCTATAAGCATGCGCTTTTGCAGTTCCATAAACCCTTATCAAAACCCTTGTAGCACCACAAAGAAAAGTTCGGAAACTTTGGTGGCAGCATACAAGAAATGTGACGACGTCCTGAACCCGAAGCCTAGACCCTACGCTACTACATAAGCGTGTAGAAAAGGAAAACCTTGAAAGGAGCCTTTCAAAGGGAGCATCTGCAGAAACCTTTACGGAATCCCTAGCGGAGCCCTTCAGGACACCCTTAAAGAAACCCTTAATTTAAAGAACATTCAACCCTAACCCTCAATGCTACATCCTAGACCTTCAATCGTAAACCCCGGAACCTTAAATCCTAAACCCTCAACCCGAAACCTCTGGAAAGAGCAGCTGAACAAGAACCCCTTAAATGAAACTCCTAAACCCTAAAGCCCTAAAACCCCTAAACACCTGAAGCCGAAAAGAAAAACGAAACCCCGAAAACCCCTAAAACCCTAAACGACCCTTGAACCCTAAACCAGAAATCCCCAAAGCCCTAAACACCCTTGTTGAACCCTTATAGACCCCCTTAAAGGAACCTTTTATGGATGCCTTTAAAACCCTAAACCCCCAAACCCTAAACCCCAAACCCCCAAACCCTAAACCCTAGACCCTTAACCCTAAACCGTCCCTCATGGATGCCTTTAAAGGAACCCTAGAGACCCTAAACCCTAAACCCTAAACCTCTAAACCCTAGACCCCTAAAGCCCAAAACCCTCTGTCCTCCTCCGGGGCAGCAGCTTCGCCTGTGAGGTCTGCCAAGGCCGCCATGGCAGCCGAGGGATCCTCTGCGAGGGTAGTAACTAGGGTTCCTTAAAGGGCTCTTTTAAAGGGATCTATAGGGTTCCTTAAAGGGCTCTTTTAAAGGGATCTATAGGGTTCCTTAAAGGGCTCTTTTAAAGGGATCTATAGGGTTCCTTAAAGGGATCTTTTAAAGGGATCTATAGGGTTCCTTAAAGGGATCTAGCCAGGGCTTCGGGGGGGTTCCCTTCTTTGGGGCTTTAGGAATTAGGGTTTAGGGCTCTGGTTAGGGTGAAGGCTATAAAAATCTGGGGTTCCCGTTTTGGTTTTGGGGCTTTAGGAATTAGGGTTTAGGGTTTAAGGGTTTAGGGGTTTAGGGCTCTGGGGTTCCCTTTTTGGGGTTTTTGGGCTTAGGGTTTAGGGTTTAGGAATTTTGGGGTAGGGTTGAAGGTCTAGGGTTCCTGCAAAGGGTTCTACAAGGGATCCTTAAAGGGCTCTGGGGTTTAGGGTTTTGGGGGTTTAGGGATGAGGGCTTTCTGTAAAGTGGCTGTAGGGTTTAGCGGGATCCTGCGAGGGCTTCGGGGTTCCCCTTTGTGAGAGCTCTACGCAGGAGAAACCACCAAACACCTCAAGAACAACCCTACATAAACTTTATGCAAAGTTTTTGTGAATGGTAGTAGTGGGGATTCTGCAGGATTTTGGAGGATTTTGTGGGATTACTATATAGGACAGTACGATTGTTCAGGGTTTTCGGCTTGAAGGGTTTGGGGGCTATTTGGGAGTTTCCGAAAGTAGGGGAGCCGAAGATAGTACCCTGAATAGTAGGATCCTTATGATAAGGACCCCCAAAATCAATAATTTTCGGAAACTCCCATTAAGGGCTTTAGAAGGCTGTCGAGTCCAGGGTTAGAGTGTCATGGCTTTGGGGGTTTGCAAGTGTAGCGAACGGTAGAAACTTTAAGGACAAAATGAACCCCTAAACGGTTTCTTTTACTTGTTAACCAAGGCTTTGAGGGTTTATAGGGTATAACTTCTAGACGACCACATGAACCCTAACAGGGTTTAAGGTTCATATTGCCGTTATGTCATGGTCTAAGGGCATCGTGCCTCTACCTTTAAGGGTCATCGACTCCCTAGGAAATAATTTGAATGCGGAACTTGTATAAGTGTGCAGGGTTGATGGAGGCAGGGTCTACGTCTGGCTATGGTGTGTTCGGGCTTTGTGAATCCACCATGAAGCTCAGAGTGATCAGGAGCTCAAATTAGAGATGATGGGCTCGTAATGGTTCACCCTATAAACTCTCTACTTCAGCAACCAGGCCTACAAAAGCTCAAACTTTCTATTATAGACCAAACATACATATGGCAAGAAAGCTTCAAGCTTTCCAATTAAAGCCAGTAAGCCCGAACACCGGTACCGGAAGTTGAATGGAGCCCGAACACCGGTACCGGAAGTTGAATGGATATGGCAGTGTGTAGCCATACAGCTTCCCACCTATATATGGCGGCCTAGATACCTAGAAGGTTTCTTAGATGAGGGTTACTATAAGGCTTGCTGTAACAATCATACCCTGTGAAGCAGGCCATTACAGAACCTGAATAGGAACCCTGAATGCAAGCTTATAAAGCCGAAACCCTCATAGACGTATAGTTTCCGTAAAAAGGGATCCATAAGGTTTCTTTGACAACACCCTGATGCCTAAATCCTAGACACAAAGTCCTTGATCCTTGTATAGAAAACGGCCACGTGGTGCGAGCACACCCGTGAAGGTGTCGTTCGCTGCGAACTAGACCTGGAAGGTGAGGGTTTGCGTGCCTGCCGGCGGAGCCGGATTCAAAGGGGAAAAGGAGGGACCCTCAATGGGAACCCATACCCTATAATGGGCTATATATTGTGTATATAATATAGCTATACTAAGGGTACATACCTAGGGGTCCTTATTAAGGGTCCCACCTTTTACCCTTCGACGGATGCCAAGGCGAAAGGCCTAAGTTGAGTACCACAGTGGGCTTGCCCGCTCGGAGTTCGGCACGACAGCAGGCTCTATACACATCGAGCTGGATCAATGTCACCGGAAGTGTGCGTTCTCCCGGTGCCGTGTTACAGTGTTATACTTGGAGGATCATGGGACTTAGTAAGTAGGGTTATAAGTACCCTAATGGGGCTATAAGCAATTATGAGTATAGTTGCCTTTTTCCACTAGTTACTAAGTCCCATGATCCTTTAAGTAGGCCCTAAACCCTAAACCCTATAGATCCCTTTAAGGAACCCTTTAGAACCCCAGTTACTAAGTCCCGTGATCCTTTAAGTAGTCCGGCGGCGCTCGATAAAGTCGAGGATGAGGCGCAAGCCAGTCAGGAGAGCGTCAGGCGTCGCTGCCACATACCCAACTTGGAGTGGCAGGGGACTTAGTAAGGGTTATTAAAACGGGCTCCTTAAAGGGATCAAGAGGGTTCCTTAAAGGGATCCATGGGGTTTAGGGTTTAGGGTCTACTTGGAGGGGCAGGGGACTTAGTAAGTAGGTTATAAGTAGGGTTATAATTGGGGTAACTCCATTCAGGGTACTTTTTAGTCTACTTATAACCTAACCCCTTAAACCCTAAACCCTTAAATCCGTAAACCCTGAACCCTAAACCCTGACACCCTTAGAGCCTAAACCCTAAACCCTTGAAGGGCTCCTTGGGGATCCCTTTAAAGGAACACATAAAGATCCCTTTCAAGGCATAAATAAACCTTAAACCCTGGCCCTTAACCTTGAACCCTTTTATAGAACCCTGATAGATTCCTTTAAAGGAACCCTTGTAGATGCCTTCAAACGCCTCACCCTAAACCCTGAACCCTAAACCCCTTTCATACCCTCAAAGATCCCTTTAAACCAGCCATTATCCTAGAGATACAATACCATTATGGAATTAGGCCCCTAAAACCCTGATAAGTATGGTCTTTTGGGGGCTAGTTCCATAATGGTACAATATATAGAACCTCTGGGTATAGATCCCTTTAATCTTAACCGTTCTTTGAAGGGAAGCCCGGGTTGGTTTTGCCGGCCTTTTCGGCTTTCTCCGCCTCCTCGATGAGGCTCCGCAGTAGGGCCACATCCCCTCTGGCATGGGCCTCGCCGGGGTTTCCCTTACAGGGATCCTAAAGGGTTCCTTTAAAGGGATCCATAAAGGGTCCCTTCGATCCATCAAGGGTTCCTTCAGAGGGATCCCTAAGGGTTCCTTTAAAGGGATCCATAAAGGCCTTCCTTTAAACTTTAAAGGGATCTAGAACGGTTCCTTTAAAGGGATCTATAAGGGTTCTATAAGCCGTTAAGGGTTTAGGGGTCCAGGGGCTTATGGGTCCAGGGGCTGTGTAAGGGTTTAGGGATTTCGGAGTCTACGGGTTGAGGGTTTCGGAGTTTAGGGGTTTATGGGTGTAGAGTGCACGGGTTTAGGGGTTTCGGAGTTTAAGGGTTTCGGGTAAGTTAAGGGGTTTAGGGGCTTAGGGTTTGGGGGGTTATAGGGGTTTAGCGGCTTTGGGTGAAGGGGTGTAGGGGATTGGGGGTTTAGGGTTTGGTGGCTTGGTGGTTTACAGTTCTTTACAGGTTTAGAGGTTTGCTGGTTTAGGGCTTAAGGGCTTAAATCTTTTTCCGTTGAACACTCTTTCCCTCTGCCCGGTTAGGTCTCGGAATGCCAGGTTGGCTGACGGGGGTTGCAGGAGAGGTGCAGACAAGGATTCACCAACAACAGCATCAAATTAACCACACTACTGGGTTTAGGAGGTTTGGGGTAGCATCCCGCGACTGAAGAGGTAGGTGCATGGTTCCTATTAAAGGCCCTAGGGTCCATGTACCCATGTGCATACACTTGGCCCTGAAGTACCTAGAAAGGAACTACTTTACAGCCAATGTATATACAACTTGGGCACACAGCCCCTTAGGCAGGGCTCCTTTTGGGGGAAGCCAGGCCCAAATGGATTTCTCGCGAGCCAGCACATCATGCAGGTCTCTTGGGGTTTCAGGTTTCATGCTTTCTTCCATCACCCAGTGTAATTTAGGGTTTGGGTTTCAGGGTTTAGGGATTCGGGGCTGGGTTTAACGGTTTCAAAGTTTGGTTTAGAGCTTAGGGTTTAGGGCCTTGGGTTTTCGGGAGGCTCAGCGGTGTGACTACTGTGGTTTGGTGCGTTACGGTCCCAGTCCAGGATTCTAGATTTACGGTTGGGTGTGATTGTCCGGCTACCGTGTCGCAAAGGATTTAAGGCGACATAATCGGTGCGATACCACAACAAGCACGTCCCATACAATACGGCCTCTACGCCTCTCAGAAGCGGAATCACGGTGAGTATGAGAAAGCTTAAAGACACCCCAAACCCTAACAACCCATCCGAGATGGCTCGAGCTGTCACAAAAATGAACCTCACGTACATAGTCTCCGTTGTAGTTCCTTGTCTTTGGCTAACCAGTTTCATGGTTAGGATCCTATCATCTAAATTTGGGTTAACCAAAAAAGCAACTACGATGAAGACTATAGGCTTAGGCCTCAAAGGGGTCCCTAGATGGGTACTTTAAGGCCTAAGTACCTACTATATGGGTACATGGAGCCTTTGGGTTCTTTACCCGAAAAAAACTCGTCAGACTCCTCTTTTAAGGCTTTTGCCATAATGTAGGAACCTGATTAGGAAACCCTGGGGCCTATAACTCCAAGATACTAGGGTTCAAACAAGGAACCCCTACCAAATTCCCAAGGTTTCTTAATCAGGTTCCTACATTACTATTTGAGGCTTCCTGGGCGGGGTTAGGGTTTGGGTCAAACAAGTTGTTAAGGTTGAGGAAGTGCCTACTATAATGCAACAGCCGTGCGACCTTCTCAGCGTTCCCCATTGTTCTGGCGAGGTGACATCATCATTATTTGTATCCTTAAGACGTATGCTGTATGGCGGGGTTAAATAAGGTAAAGCCTAAACGTCAAGCCGTAGTTGCCTCCGCAGCTCGTGATGCAAAGGCCGCATCGCCTGGTTAGTATGACTGTTGGTGTATGGATCCAGTAACGTACTGTTGCAAGGGCCACACCTTACGAAAAAGGGGTTGTCACCTACTGGTTTTTCGGGATCGTATCCTCACTATTTTCACGGGGTCATAACCTTCTTGTTTGCAGGGTGCGGTGCTACAGGCGGGGCTTCAACATGATTAGGGATGTTTTCCATCAACGTCCGTCGTCATACTACTGTAACCGTTGAACTCGGTTGCAAGTTGTTTGTGCTTTCGTTTTGTGGTAACTGTCCCAGAGGGTCCATGCATGCTACCATGGTGGACCCTCTGTGTGTGTTACGGTTGATGAATCAAATCCTGCATTATCTAAATGACCCTAACTGTGGCGCCTATGGTATGTTCCTTATTATGCAGGATTTATGTCACCAACCGTCTGGACGCTCTGGTTGTGTTACTTCCGGTGATTCTACGCGGCAGGATGCCTGCTTGGAGGGTCGAGGGACTTAGTAAGTAGGTAGTAAGTAGACTTATAAGTACCTTAAACGGGACCCTAATTAAGGTTATGGTACTTATAAGTCCTTAAGATAACCAGCTGCTAAGTCCCCCGACCCTCCAAGTGGCCCCCCAGGAGCGCCTTATGAGGAGGACGCCATAGGAAAATTCGTATTTTCCTTAGGGGCTCAGTACCCGAGGACCATAAAGGAACCTCTGAACTGATAAAATATTTAGGAGACTTCCATGAGGACGCTGTAAAAATCTGTGATTAATTAAGGGTTCTATCTGACAACCTTTGGCCTGGGGTTTCGTGTTGACCTAGAGTGGCAGGGTGTAGCGTTTAGGGTTACATTGAATAGCCAAAACACGCGCGGGTCTAATGTTTCGGGTTTGGGATTAAGAGACAGGAGCATAATTTCAAAGGCATGGGTGTAAAGGCCACGATCCACTCTTTGACACGATCCGTCACGTCCTGCGTGAGACATGATGAGTTAATATAACAAAATAATGGCTCTAACGGTTGCATTACGTTTTGTGGTCAATTTATGTTTCACCTTATCTGGCATTAGCCAAAAACTGTCCCTGGAAGAAGGCTTTTCGCGGGACATCTTCTCGTACTCGGTCAGGAAAGCGACCATGCATCCGAGGACCATGTCCTCCACATAAACCACTCGGAATTCGCTTTTCGAGGATAGCTCGTCATGTCCGACGGCACCATCACAGCCACTTCCATGCCACCGATTCCTCACGGTTGGGAAACCTCGGACTGCGAAACCTTCACTGCTTTGGGCGCAGACATCCTCTGCGATGAGCTCGGGAGAAGCCAAAACATGCTCCTCAGTGCTTCGAAAGGTCGAAGTGCAGTTTAACTTGACATGTCTGTTCAGTTTCCATGCTGCCAAAGGTTCCCGCCAGCGGTCATGCTGGCACTTTTCATCAGCGATTGGCTAGGGATCCCATCACGCCCTAGTTAAGGACTGGAGTTTCAATCCTACTTATTCTAGCACCGCCCCCGCACCCCCCATAAATCAATGAAATCTCACATCTGCTATATGGGACTTTCCGGAAATTAGGGGTACCTTCTTTTGGGGATCTGCTTTAGGGTGGCTCCAAACCCAGACCTTCCAAAATCCCTTGATTAAGGACTATGCCTTAAATCTGATTAGGGGTCCTACTATAATTTAAGGTATATTCCTTACTTAAGGGATTTTGGAAGGTCTGGGAAGCAGAGCCACCCTAAAGTTACCTTATTTACAACCCCAGTTACTAAGTCCCATGATCCTTTAAGTAGGGTGGCTCCAAAGCAGACAAGTCACCCTCCATGCGCCGCAGACGACTGGCCTCCACACAGACGCTTTCAGGTTTCCCAGAACAGAATCCTGTAAAGCCTGCTTTTGTACGGCTCCTTAGTACTGTACTGAACTTAGAACCCTAGCAAAAATTACAATTTTAGCTGTTTCTTAGAGATTATAATAACCAAAAATTAAAAAAATCTAAGTACCCCTAAGAGTATGATTCCTGTCTGTTGAAAAACGATAGATCGTTTAGGGTTCAGGTCGACGTTAAGGGTGTAGGACAGAATCCATCTTTAACGAACCTCACGGATTCAACTGGTCACAAATCTGCAGATGGCTCCGATAGGATCTGCTGCTCGCAGACCAATATAAGGGCCTTACTGCTTAGGCTCCTATAGGGGATCCTTAAAGCGGTCTTGGGGGTTCAAGAAGGGTTTCTTTAAGGGTGTAGTCTGGGGACCTTAATGCTCAGAGTATGGATTTGGGGCCTAGGTTCAACTATAAGTCTAAGAGGGCATGAGGAACCTTTAAATAACAGCAAATCAAACCCTAAGGGTCCAAGTAGTCCCTATTTATGGCTTTCGGTACCCAATAAGGCTCTAAAGTACTACAATAGGGAATACTTGGACCCTCTGGGAAAATGTATCTCCGGCTTCTGCACCCAAAGGGTCCCAAGTACCTATCTGGTAGAATGTACTTGGAGGGTCGGTTGGAGGGTCGGGGGACTTAGTACGTAGGTAGTATGTAGACTTATAAGTACCCTTAAGGGGACCCTAATTGGGGTTATGGTACTTATAAGTCCCTAAAACAACCAGTTACTAAGTCCCCCGACCCTCCAAGTAGGGTTTCGTGGCTAGGAACCAGCACTGCGTTATAAACTCTGATGTGGCAACACTGCGGCCATAACGGTAATGTAGGAACCTGATTAAGAAACCCCCGGGCTTGTAGCCCCCCCCCGATTATTATGGCTCATATAAAGAACCCAAATAAAGGCCCAAGGTTTCTTAATCAGGTCCCGACATTACCAAGAACGCTTTGGGACGATGTAGTGACCAGCCTTAGTGACACATGTGGTCCTTTCAGCTCAGCAGTCACAAGGAGAAAGTGATTGAAATTTGGCAACAAGAGAACCCGTCAAACGACCGCCAGTTTGGAGGTTGGGTTTAGGAAAGTTTCTTAGGTGCCGAGTTCATAAGCCAAAAAAAGTTTAAACTTTCAGTTTTAAGAGGGTTTCATTATCCCAAAAAGTTTAAAGTTCATAAACTCAGCTACTAAGGTTTAGGGTTTAGGGTGTTTAGGATTGGGGGGTTAAGGCTTTGAGTAGCGAGCCTTCTACAACAACCTAGCAGCGAGACTCTGAGCAACGATAGTTAGCGCTCGGTCCCACATGGGAGTTTCCGAAAATTAGGGTACCTTATTTAGGGGTCCTTTTTTGGAAGGATCCTACTATTTAGGGTACTATATTAGGGTCCCCTGTTTTCGGAAACTCCCACATCTATCCCCAGCCTGATGCTAGCGACTCTGATCAGAACGACCATTACAATCAAACAGCAGTGACGACAATAACAAGAGCAGGAATAGCAATAACAACAAAAAAGGCAATCACTTATGATGCCGCACCAGCATCTGTTTGGTAAGCGCGCCATTAGCGAGAGTTGGAGGGCATACTTGGAGGGGCAGGCTATATGTAGGGTTATAATTGGGGTAACTCCATTTAGGGTACTTAAAACTCTAACTTATCACTTACTTACTAAGTCCCCTGCCCCTCCAAGTAGACCCTAAACCCTATAAACCCCAAAGATCCTTGTAAGGAACCTCCCAAACCCTAAACCCTAAACCCCAAAACCCTAGGAAACCCTAGAAACCCTAAAACCCTAAACCCTAAAACCCATAGATCCTTTAAGGAGCCCTTAAGAACCCTTACTGAGGTGCTGTACTTGGGGGCTCGGGGCTTCGGGCCTGTGGCCCTAGGTCTTGCAGGCGTTTGAATTTTAAGCGTAAGGTTTAGGGTTTAGGGTTTCGGGTGCAGGGTTTTAGGGTTTAGAGTTTAGGGGCAAGATTTCAAGTTTTGCAATGCTGGCTTACCTGTGGCCCCAAACCCTACAAAATGGTAGCTTATGACCCCTTAAGTAGAGGGTCTGCCCGTTAAAACCGTAGGTTTTGGGATCCACAGCTAGTCGCTAAGTTCAGAAGCCCAGAAAAGTGGACATTTCAGTTCTGTAGGGCGCTCTAATTGGAGGTTCGTGCCCAAGGGTCCAACGGTTGATGATATAAATCCTGCATTACCCATAATAAGGAGTATATGGGTATTATGGTATATTCCTTATTATGGGTCATGCAGGATTTATATCATCAACAGAAGTACCGAATAATCATAAACTCACCAAAACCCTAACCTACATAGCTACGATCCTAAAACTACCTAATTCTTGGGCCTTTGGACCCTTGGGGAAAGCTTCAGATAACAGGCCCCGATCTCAAATCCTAAGCACCAGAAATCTGAATCTCAACCGAACAGTCAAAACAAAGCTTATCTGTTAGAAGCTGCCCCCACCCTGTAGTAGCCTATAAGGATTATATTAGGGTCCTATTATATTCCTATCATACCACTATTACAGGGTGAGGGTAGCTTCTAACTTATCTGCAAGATCGGCTTTTTGTCCGTCCGGCCGTACGGTTTCAGCAGCACAGGGGTTCTAAGCTGACGGGATCTAATGTAGGAACCTGATTAAGAAACCTTGGGCCTTTATTGGGGTTCCTTTTATGGAGCCTACTATTTTGGGGTTATAGGCCCAGGGTTTCTTAATCAGGCTCCTGCATTAGAGTCTTCGAAGTTGAGCGCCTCGGGTTCAGAGCAGTTGCATAAAGCACCTGCAGCCCCAAATCCATTACCCGAAGCAAGACCCTAAAAATCACATGTTCTCCCAAATACTAGCCTACATAACTACTATCCCAAAAACCGAGTACCTATCTATTGGGTCCTTGGGATAGGATAAGACAGTATGTTATGACCCGGTTCGTGGATCCCCAGGTAGGGTTTCCATGTTAGGCAGCAGGGTTTAGGGTTTAGGGTTTAGGGTTTAGGGCACAATTATGTATGAGTTGGGAAAAAGTATCCGCCATAAGGGAACTATAGGTTCCATAATTCATCAGGGGCCCCTATCGAAACCTTTATAAAGGAGCCCATATCGGTACCCTAGGACCCTTTGGGATTCGAAATCCTGAGGACACTCCTAATGTAAGGTGTTCCGCTGAAGGCATCCGATTTGGAGAGAACTAAACCACTGCTTAACCCAAAGGGTCCATGTGCCCAAACATGATTCTTTTGGGCTTCCTGTTAGAGTTCTATGTGGGCTTTGAAGTGTTGGCTTTAAGGGTAAATGTACCCAAATCGTATATACTTTGGCCCCCAACGTATCTATATAGGGACTACTTTTAAGGTCGAAGTACAATTACTTGAGCACATACACCCTTACAGCACGAAAGAAACCCTTTTTTTTTTTTATCCTGAGGGTCCTGGTATTTGGATCCATGCTAGGCCCTAAGGCTCCGAAAGGGGTCATGGGCTTTCTGGGGGAAGGGTTTGGGCTTTGGGGGCTAAGGTTTGGGATCTGACAATGAGGGTCCAGGAGCCTCAGCGGGTCTTTATTCAACAGCGAAGCCTAAAACCCTAAAGCCTTAGAATCCTCGGCCCTAATGCCCAGAAACCCCTAGAACCCTAAACCCTTAAACCCCTAAAGACTTGCCAGACCTTCCAAAATCCCTGAATTAAGGAATATACCTTAAATCATATTAAGGATCCTACTATAATTTAAGGTATATTCCTTAATTAAGGGGTTTTGGAAGGTCTGGGTTGAAAGTCCTGAAAGCGTTTCCATCATGCAGGTCGCGGCTTACTTGGTGAGTGGCTAGGAACTAGAAGTCCCCGAAGCAAAACAAGATAGGACTTACCCTACAGGTCCAAAGGCTGTAATGATGATGTACTTGGGCTTAGGATGATAGTTTAATAGGTTAGCATTTGTAAGAGTTTATGATTGTTGCGTACTTGGACCCTGTCGATTAGGGCTTAGGGTGCAGATGGGTACAGGCTTAGCGCATCTCTTCAGACCCCCCAACATGCCCTCTGGAGTTGCTATAAACGTATGCCCTCACAGGTAACCATGCCGTGCTTGTGAGCAAGTGTAGACAACCATGCATGTTTCGGTCGGCACGTGCTTACACGGGTACGAACCGTCGGGCTTAAGTATGTACCATTTCGTGAATTTTGGCAGAAAAACCTACCCTGGGAGCATCTGTGCACCCATATACGACAGAAAACCTGTAAGCCAAACAGGCCTTAGGCACTCCCCCCCGCTTGTATGGTCGGTTGGCCGGTGTTTAACTCTGAACCCTACGTAAATCCTCATAACCCGAGACCCTGAACCCTGTACTCTGAACGAAGTGTCGATTTCAACAGTACCCAAAACCAACTAAAATTAGGACTCTATATGAAACAGTCAGGGAAACCAAAACACTCATCCCAAACCGGTACCTTTTTAAACCCTAGATTGGGGGTTTCCGAAAATAGGGGACAAAAGCCTAGTGCCCGAAATCGTCGGATCCTTATTATGAGGACCCCAACATAAGCTACCCCTAATATTCGGAAACCCTAAACCCCAAACTGTGTATAGAACCCTTATAGTACCCTTCTAGATCCTTTTAAAGGAAGCCCGAGGGTCCTAGGGTACCCCTAATGTTCGGAAACCCGGGCAGGGGACGTAGTAAGTAGGTTATAAGTAGGGTTATAGTTGGGGTAACTCCATTTAGCGTACTTATAACCCTACTTATAACCTACTTACTAAGTCCCCTGCCCCTCCAAGCAGGTAGTGCTTCAAGAGGCTCCATCACAGCATGCAAGTCCCACGCTGGCCAGGGATGGCAGCAACTTGGGCATCTCCTGGTGTGAAATGGGAGTTTCCGAAAATAGGGGGACCGAAATAATCCTTCTAATAAGGATCCTACTATTTAGGGTACCCCTAATTTCGGAAACTCCCAAATCTTAGGGCATCTTAGGGGTTTGGGGTTTAGGAATTTAGGGTTTGGTGGTTCAGAGGTTTAGGCTTTAAGGTTTAGTTGAGGGGTACCAGGCCGTATCATCTCAACCCCAAATGGTCACACTAAATCCCGGCAACTGAAAAACACGAGTAACTGAAGGCATGTAGCACCCCGATACCAAACAGAACAACCATCAACAATATCCTTCTGAAGCTCGATGAAGCACAAACTAAATCTAAATTCAAAGTTAAACCAAACCCTGGAAACCTGACCCTAAACCGCAAAACCCAAAACCGCAAAATCCAAAAAACCCTAAAACATAAACCCCCTAAGCCCGTAATTAAACCCTATCAACCCCAAAACCGCAAACCCTAAACCCGATCCCTGAAGCCCCTGACGCACCTTGGTTGCTCCGCCGCCCTCAGCTGCCAGCAGGACCAGCTCGAAGGTAATGGCGTCCGCGTCGACGCGCTGCCCAGCGGCGTCCATCAGAAGCCTCGGGTTTCGGGTTTAGAGTACCAGGACCCCCAAGGGCTCTTGAATGGCAGTACGTGCCCCGCCTGGTCCCGAACCCGAACCACTACCGGGGAAAGGGGGGGGGGGGTGTTCCGGTTCAGGTTCGGGTTCGGGTGGGGCTCGTTACGTTGAATGGAGCCCTTATGGTCTTCAATAGTGGTTGTTTAAGAGTATGTTAGAGGGTAGTTGGGGGTCTAAGTAGAGTTTCGGGGTTCATAAGGGTTAGGCGTGTAGGTGTAGGGTTTCCTTCAAGGGTTCTTTTAAAGGCTCGATTCTATCTCCAACTGCCATAACCTGTTCCTTTTTGGTCCTGTCCCTGTCTAGTTATTCTTGATTAGGGCGTGTATATAACCTACCCAGAATAGGTACATAAATATGAATACAGATGTAGATATGGATGTAAATATGTGTGTGTATATGTATATGTATATGTATATGTATATGTATATGTATATGTATATGTATATGTATATGTATATGTATATGTATATGTATATGTATATGTATATGTATATGTATATGTATATGTATATGTATATGTATATGTATATGTATGTATATATATATATATATATATATATATGCAAGGTGTCCGTAAGTCCACGGCGAGGGGGGGTAATAAGGCAAAATTGAGTTAGTTCTCATGAACTAATTAACTAATTGTCTAATTTAACAAACTTACTAGCTAATTAATTTAATTAGTTAGTAGTTCATCAGCAAGTCAGTAAGTACTTAGATACTTGATTAAATACACTGCATGTATCATGCACTGTCACGCTAAACCCTACATCCTAACCCTGAACTATTAGATCAAGTGAAACCGACCAAGGCACCAAGCCGCCAGCTGCCAATGTGAAGATGCTGCACAGCTGCTGTGGAGGGCGTTGTAGGAAATGATGTCGGGGCTTTTCCTGTTCCCGGAAGGACCGCTACCTCCAACATTCAACCCATCCCTAAATTCTAAACCCCGTGTGATCGGCCTTCTTCGGTGCAGGTGTCGGAAAACCTCGAAAGCGTGCTGCCACCGAGAACCAGTGTCCTTGGGTGGGATGCCCACATGCTTGTTCCAAGCATAACCAAACCATAAGCAAACATGGTAAACGAAAGACGCTGCGAAACCCGGCTGACCACAAAATATGTCAACTCGGCGTTCTGAAAGTGTGGCCAAGTTTCACATGCGCTGAGCACAGCATTGTAAGTGATCCTGGGCGGTTTCTTTTTGCCGGTGTTTATTGTCTGGAAGTTGGGGCTCGCGGCATCTAGGGCTTTTCGCTGCATGTAGTTTCGGGATTCGGGGTTGTTTACGGCTCGGACTGTGCTTGTAGGGCTTTATCGCAGCTTCGGCTATTAACCCTCAAGGCGTCGGCCTTTCAGCAAACAAACCGCTTTCTGCACTAATACCAAGACCCTCATCATCCGAAGCACGAACAGGCCCAAAGCAGAGGCCTGAACACAGAAAACGGACAAGGGTTTGAGGCCTAGAACCCTATGCAACAATGCGAGGGATACCTGAACGAATCACGAATTACCCGCCTCGTCCTGAAATTCTGCTCACAAGAGCAACGTTGCATCGACGATAGGCAAGCCCCAGCATACCGTTACGACAAAGCTACCGGCTGTCGAAGATGTAGCTGCCTTGCAGATTGCCCGAAAAGATTAATGCCGTAATTCCAAAATTTCACTTTGGAGATGGACACCGAAGATGTTGATTTTGTAATTCAACGTCCTAAAAGTCTTACTGTCAGGCAGTATGATTTGAAAGGAAGTTGCTGATCTAGAAATGCAAAGAGATTGCCGTTGCATTCATTCTACTCATGCATAGCAACGATAGGCAACACCGTGAAGTGTCCGTGTATATTATATGAGCTGCGAGGTGCCGCAGAACCGACTTCTTCACAGAAGCTTGCGCAAGTATCCTACATGTCATGGAATGCGCATGGTGAAAACATTCATACATTGCATGGCACTCTGGGCTCCCATGGACGCAATGCGGAAGGGTGGAAACTCGAAGACACGGCAGAGAACATATGCTCAGCACGCTGTCGGGTGTCTGGTTGATCTGTTGCTTCCAGACGTCTTTGTTGAACTCACTGCGCTTACCGATCTGCAGCTTTGTTTCAATTTCAAGTGGAAAGGCATGCTTAGCGACATCACGTCGTGTTGACTCCCTGTTATAGGCACCTGTGATGCGAAAGAAGTAGGTCATGATGTGGCTTATTCTCTGCGACATTGTGATCTCCCGCGGTGGTTGTCGGGTCTTCGCAAAGGTAGTTGGAGTTTGACGTTCGGCAATATCTGTCCTCCCGAAGCGAGTGAGCAACAGCTACGGATCACACGTACAGAGCGCCAGCCATCACGACCTTCGCAGGGACCCAAACATACAATCATTCGGATCGAACTGCCCTAAATCTTGTTGGTAAACCCTAAGCCTAAAACCCTAAACCACGTGAAATCCTCCTTGGAGACGAAAAGCCCAACCCCCCCCGCCACCCCCCCCCGAGTTCTCGCCTCAGCAAAGCCATAAAATGGTTGGTCTTTTGGGACCTAATTCCATAATGGTACTATATGTCGAGGCTCTGGGCTAGCCTTCGGTACCATCTGAAAGTGTTCCATTCCAAAAGGATCCTTTTCAGCTCTAGCCCCAAGCCTTCCAAAATCTGGCAGGCTATGAACCTTTTATCATGGGGTATGCATAACCCATAAAACAGTAGTAGGCTTTTGAATCGGTTAGTACGATTTACGGTCTATGTTGTTGGCTACGGTCAGTGTTCTGGGTAGTTCTGCAAGTGCCCTGATCCTCTGGGTAGTGGGCCTTTTCTGCGCATCCTAAAACAAGCCCTAAAGACGCCATACGCCCTGTAAACCCTAAACCTCAAGCCACAAACCCTATAAACCCTAAACCTCTATCCTAAACCCTAAACCCTAAACCCCTGTCAAGGAGTCCATAACTTGCGGGCCTTAATAATTAGCTTAGGGTTTTGGGCTACATTTTACTATAACCACATTAAGGAACCTCACACTAGTATTTGTAATTATTTAAGCCCCTAGAGGAGGACCTGCGAGCTGCCAAAATTCACGCTCGCTGCCACCTTCTTCTCGGACATCTCAGCAAGTAAAGCCTGGGCTTTGAAAAAGGTATACCAGCGGCTCCATGTATAGTACCACTATGGAATTCGGCCCCAAAAGACCATTCTTATTATGATTTTTGAAACCTAATTCCATAATGGTACTGTATATGGAGCCTCTAGGTATAGGCTTTAGGGCTTAGGGCAAAATGGTTCCCTTTACGAAACAGGTCTCTCAAAACAGCATTAACGTATGGTACTCCAAAGCCCAGGAGCAAGCGCTTGACACCACTGGCCAGCATTCCTGTGCAGGGTCGCTAATCAGGGTTCGCATAGTTCTATGGGGTCTTAACTTAGTTTTCTTCGAGGTTACGAGGCGGGTTATCGCGCGTTTAAATTCTCTAACTTAAGCATTCCTTTTCAGGGCTGAGGGTTTCAGAATTGCTTAGGTTTTAAAGCTGTGTAAGCGGGCTTCTATACGGATTGTGCGGGTTTGGGGTTCTTGGTTTCTGATTTAGGGTGTAGGGCTCATTGCTTTGGGGCACACAGCACAACATGACATTGCCTACATACATACATACCTACATACATACAACCGTGACCAGACCCCAATCTCCGAACCAATGGCCAGTCAACTAAAACAGCATCAACGCTTACTTCGAGGATCGCGGGACTTAGTAAGTAGGTAGTTAGTAGCCGTTATGGTACTTATAAGTCCTCAAAATAACCAGTTACTAACTCCCCCGACCCTCCAAGTACTGAAACAACGTCCCAGTTTACTGGATGAGCGACCCAGTTCACCGAAACCACCCAGATAGATAGATAGATAGATAGATAGATAGATAAACGTATAGGTGCAGAGACAAGGACATAGAGGGCAGATGATTGAAATATACATGAGTAGATGGAAAGATAGACAGATTGTTAGATAGATCGGTTGATTGATAGACAGTTCCTTAAGTAGATAGCTAGACAAACCGATAATGAGCGGCTGAAGAAGGGTTTCTGGTCGGCCAAGCTTTCCCCGTCGCAAGGATCATTAACATGGGATGGATTCAGGGTTATGTAGGGTGCTATGAGAGATATACCCTGGAGTTTGTCGAGGGCTCTTTAACCGTCCACGTGGACTCTTGCGGGTGATTTGATTTGAAGCGGTTGGAGTGGGGGAGTCTTAGGGTTCAGAGCTTTGGGTTTAGGGTTTAGGGTTTAGGGTTTAGGGGTTTAGGGTTTAGGGGTTTAGGGTTTAGGGTTTTCAGCGCTTGGGCTTTAGCTTGGGGTTCGTACGCGAGGGTCTGGGTGCGAAAGTCTATTCGGCATTTCGGAGAACAACACCACCACTGCCCCACCCATCCTTATCCTGAGGGTCTATGCACCACATAGTACTGCATATGCGTAAGCCAGCAAACTGGTTCGTTCCTTTTTCGGCGCTTTCGGGCCAAACTATATACTATATGGATACATGGAGCCTTAAATTCAAACCCAAAAGCCCTTCTAGAACCTTTCTACGAGCAGTTAAGAGGCCAGACCTACGAAAAAATTACTCTGGGTCCTAGAAGGCAACATAGGACATCAGGTTGAGGATGTACCCAAAGGGTCCTAAGTAGCTATATAGTCGAATCTAGGGTTGAGGGTTTAGGGTTTAGAACTGAGGGTTTAGGAAATAATATTATGATATAGGGAAGTATCCCCCATAACAGTGCCTGGGACCCTTTGGGGGTAGAATTCAGGAGGTTGTTGGCTCCACTTGTGCCGTATACGTAAACCCTCAGCCCCACAGCTCTGTCGCACCTGGACCCCGACATCCCCAAAATGAATAGTACATGCTTCTACTTATGTTATCCAAAGACAGGCACCTGGACCCCAACATCCCTAAGTTCAAGTAGTACATGCTTAGGTATTACAGTTTAGGGTCCAGAAATCCTCAAACTCCAAACCCAAAAAGCCGATTCAGGCCTGCGAAACCCTGAATCAACATCTGCTGATTTCTTACAAAGGTCTTATCCAGCAGCGTTGAACTGGCCTAAGCGTCCTGCTACTTTCAAGCGACCCTGAAGCAGGGGCCTATGTCTACAC
Organism: Symbiodinium sp. CCMP2592; assembly: GCA_905221615.1. Lineage (NCBI taxonomy): Eukaryota > Dinophyceae > Suessiales > Symbiodiniaceae > Symbiodinium > Symbiodinium sp. CCMP2592. The sequence continues at coordinate 1,685,753 of CAJNDT010006135.1, forward strand.
CTGTATGCCATGATCCGCTATACTGGGCTTGAAGTAATTAATCACGGGTGAAAAAGTATAGGCTTTGATTTCATATGCTTCCCTCTAAGTCACAGGTCCGCCAAAAAGTATTAAAGTATGGTATTCCAATGCCCAGTTATACTAACCTTACATCCTCGTAGGGGTTCGTTTGGCCTAAACCCTCAAACCCCTATCCCCAATCTGAACCCACAACTCTAAACTGCTGTTGATGGACGAAATCCTGCATCACCCTATAAGGACTCTAAACTATGGGAACTATGGTATATTCCTTATAAAGAGCAATGATAATCCATCAACAGTAGGACCCTTAAGATTCGCCTTGGAAGTGTGGCCAAGGCACCCGCAAGCGCTGATCGCAGAGCTGTAGGCCACATCATCCTCGGCTTAGAGTTTACCCCAAGGGTCCAAAGGACCCAATAATTAGGGCCCCTATGAAGGGGTCTCTAAGGGGCTACTATAATGGCTACTATAAGGGTTCCAAAAATATAGGGGCCTAATAATTAGGTACTCGGTTTTTGGATAGTAGTTCTGTAGGTTAGGATTTTGGAGAGTATATGACTATTAGGTCCTTGGACCCTTGGGGTTAGTGTTTATAATGCTTGCTTGACGGGTCTCATAATAGGGCTCCTCGAAAGGGCTCGATAAGCGTTCCTTTACTGGCTTCTGAATGTTGGGGTTTAGGGTTCAGTGCTTAGTGTTTACCTTAAAGGACGGCATGAACCCGAACAAGGGTTCAAAGTGTAAGGTTCATATAGCATGTAGGGATTCATAGGATGAGGGTGTACGACCCCTACTTTGCTGCTGAAGGTGGGTTGAATGCTTAACGGGCTTTAGGGGTCTGGGTTTAGGGTTTACGGTTTAGGTTTGAAGGAGTACCCTCAATGGTGCATCTAGCAATTTAGCATGTAACTGGCCCGTGATGTACCCGTATAAGGCAAAAGCCAGAAAGTTGGAATATGATTCTCCTAACCCTTCTGTGGTAAATTATAGGGTATCCTACCATGAAACCATATTCTGGCTTCTTATACTGTAGGAACCTGTTGGAATCCTGAGTGTACATGAACGCTTCGCGATTTCATCGTTGACTCTCCATCGCTGTTCCTCTTTGGGCCTACTATGGGCGCCTGACAAATTACATACTATTTTGGTGGCTCCTTACTAAAAATATAGTTTTCTGGGCCCCAATTGCTGAGGCCCCTATTAACGGTTTAACTACACTGGAAGCCAGTCTGCCTATACAATGGGAAATGGTGGGTGGATGATATAAATCCTGCATTGCCTTGATGATCCTGGACTATGGGAATCATGGTATCCCTTTTTGGGCAATGTAGGAATTAAATCATCAGCAGTAGGGGGAAGCCCTGGAGACCTTCAATGGCTAGTGCCCAGAGACAGCAAGACTTTTGTAGAGACCTCATAACCTCCTAAATTGCAGCACTAAGCCCTACACCTACACCGAATATAGATGCTAAACCCTATTGGTAATCCCTGAAACCATGAGCCCTGTGTCGAAAACCTGACCAGTCCTTATAGCGGCACTAAACCCTAAACCCCATATAGAAACCCTTACAGGGTCTGTATAGAAGAGATTTGCCATTCAAGTCAAATATTGAAACCCTTACATGCCTTTTTATTTCGAGGCGTCCTTGAACCCTACACCGTAAAATCAAAAACCTTTTTCTTGGATCTGTCTAACCGTCGAAACTAAACCTTAGGCCTTTACAGACACCCTCGGAGGAAACCAAGGAACAAAAGATCAATTAACACCCACTACAAGCCCCCTAGACCCGGGAAGGAACAATCAAATGAACCCTTAAACCCCAAACCTTAAGTTCTAATCCAAAGCTTGTGAGGGCGTTCTGTAGGAATCGTTAAAGGAACCTTCCGAAGCAACACTTACATATTCTATAGGGGCCGTTTCGAAGAAACCCTTATAGGGACCCTCACAGAAATCCCCCTGAACACTGAACCCTGAAATTTAAACCCTGAACTCTAAGACCCTCCAAACCTTCAAGGAATCCTTCGGGGAACCCTTAAAGGAACCGTTGCATGTCCTTCAAGGAACCCTAACCCTACCCGAACCCCAAATAGTCTACCTTTTTCAGGACTTATATGAGGCAATCATAGTAACGATCCCTAAAACAAGCTGGTTTCTTAGGGTTCAGCTAACCCTAAAACCATGAAACTCTAAACCCCTAAACCCCCAAATCCTAAATCCCTAAAAGTCTCAACCCTAAACCCCTTAAGCCTTAAGCCCTAAACCCCTAAACCCTAAACCCCCTAAAACCCTATAACAGGCCGGACTCGGGGATCCTCTCGGGGATCCTTAAAGCAGTGCTTAAAGGAACCCCTAAACCCCGTAGATCCCTTAAAGGAATCTTCTTAACCCTTAAGGGACCCTTAAAGGAGCCACCAAGGAACCCTTAAAGGACACCCCCCCGCCGGTCCCCTTACAGCAGAAGCCAGAAAGGTGGAAACCCAATAGCCTCAATCAGGAAGAGTAATGTATAGGGAATCCCAGCACTATTTGGCCTTTATCAGGTTTCCAACTTTACTTGGCGGACTTCTGAACCCCTCCTAAAAGTTAAACTTTTAGCCTCCTTATTATAGTTCGTATAGAAGCCCAAACAGTTAAAGTCTAAAGAGCCAACCATAAGAACGCCAAGTGTATGGGGTTTACTGTGAAAAAGGGGGACCCCTAATGGGGACCTCCTACCCTATAATGGGCTATATCATGGGTATAGAATAGCTATATTAAGGGTATATACCTGGGGGTCCTTATTAAGGGTTTACTGGTAAATTGCCAGGCCGGAGCTCGGGAAGCAAACTTGAGGTGCCGAGGCGGCGAAGGAGTCGGAGCGCATGCTCCCACTCCTCGGATCTCTGGGGATTATATAGGGGGTTGTATGGGTTTTAAGGATTTTAGGGATTTTCGGTGGTTTAAGGATTCTTGGTGGTTTAGGGAGGGATTTTAGGGGTTTTAGGGATTTTAGGGTTTGAAGGATTGTAGGGTTTGGGGTTTCGGGTTGGATCTGGGGTTTGGGCTTTAGGCCTATTTCGCATTTGTCTATGAATCCTTGTTAAATGTGTTTCCTACATTTAGTATTCGTATTTTGGGCTATTGTTCGATATGGGTGGGTTGGGGTTGAGGCTTCCGGGTCTAGGGTTTAAGGCTACCCTAAGGGTCCAAAGGCCCGGATAATTCGGTACTTGGGCTTTGGGTTTTCGCATTGCCAGTATCTCGAGTGTATGTGGGATTCGGTACTTGGACCCTTACTAGGATGCCCAGTAACCTAGGATTAAAAAGCTCTCCCTTCTTGGTATTGGGTAACTTTATAAGTTATAAGGAACCTATACGACTACAAAAAGGGAATAAAGGTACTATTGGGCATCCTAGCTTAAAGTGGCAGTGTAGAGGTTGGGGGTGGGGGTTCTACGGGTTTAGGGCTGTTTGGGGTTCAGGGTCTTCGGGCTTAAGTTTAGGACTGTGACTAGGATTTAGGGGGGGCTCTTTCAGGCTTTCTTGTTTTACGGTGCTTGCTTAGGAGTCTTCAGAATTGCTTATAGGTTCTGTCAAGGAGTTCAAGGAGTTCTGCAAAGGGGCCTGCGATCTCTTTTGGGAATCCTTTGGGGGCCTTATGCGCTCTGGATCGGTTGCCAATAACTAAGGGCTGGATAGAATTCGATGACCAATTTCCTTCACATCCGGAACTCCTAAACCTAAACCTCAACCCCGCGACACCGAACCGTCAAAGTCAAATCTAAGCCCGCATCAATCAACTCTGGCAGCGGGTTCCGCCGTTGGAAGGTCTCGTAGATATGTATGTACGTATGTATCTATGCATATATGTATGTATGTATGTATGTATGCATGTGTATATATGTATATATAGTAGGAGGACCGGTAATCCTTTTAACAGCCACTATCAGGGTTCCTTCCTTTACCATTAGTTAAAGCTACACGTGCTAAGCTTACTCTAACCTTTGGATCGACCCTAGACCCTAAAAGCCCTGAAACCTACACCTTAAACTTAAACCCTGAAACATGAGTTCAGATAGGTCTCCGCGGCTTTCTCCAAAGCGCTAATGACTGCACCTACCGAAGCTGGAAGTTCCTACTTTCAAGGGTTGAAACCATGCTCAAAAAAAGGCCTAAGGGTCCATATTAGGGGCCCATACTTCTAACCTTAGATACTTTTCGAGCTCTTTAGAATTCTATCCCAAAGGGTCCTGGGGCTCAGGCAGTAGGGATGCGGACTGAAGGTTTAGGGTTCGAATTTAAGGTTCTACCCCAAAAGGTCCTGTGTCCTGTGTGCCTATATTAGGCTTCATAGGGTTCCATCCCAAAGACGGTTTAGGGTTTAGGGTTTTGGGTTTAGGGTCCTGAATACGTATATGGGTTGGGGGTTAGGGTTCAGAGGTTAGAGTTTAGGGTTTGGAGAAACTTGCCAAATAACATAACAGTAGTTCCTGCTATAGAACCCTGCTTTCTATTCCGCGGATACTTAAGATAACCTGGTTTGGGGTTCTATGTAATGTTTGCTTGGCAGAGGGCTTACTATGGGTATGTATGTATGTATATGTATATATATATATACCGAATATATTTATATATATGTATAGAATATGTATATATATATATATATATATATACATACATACACATACAGTTTTAGGGCTTGGGGTTCGGCACTCCTTGAGTAGTTCTTGAACTTGAATGGCTTTCCAGGCTTGGGGCTTCAAGGCTTGCAGTGAGATCCTCAGCGACACCCTTTACACATGGGCCATAGATTCTAGATGGTAATTAGAATCGTGTCTTCTGGTCTGTGTAGGTTGTCACGGCCTAACACGCTCTGAAATCCCACAATGTACAATTCCTACAGAAGCTACACTTTTAATACGGTTGCTGAATATGACTTCCTTATTGTTCGTCTTGCCGACTTCATGATGTAGGGGTCGGGATTGGTAGGTGAAGACCTGTGATTGGGCTGGGAAGCTGCCACTGTAGCGGCTCCATCAGCTTTAGCACCTTCGACCTACGTTTGATGATATAAACCCTGCATTACCTTAAGGATCCTAAACTATGGGAACAATGGGGTATTCCCTATCATGGGTCACGCAGGATTTATATCATCAACCGTAGGTCGTGGTGGGACAGGATAGTCCAACAATGTCCAGTCGTCCGGGGATCCTGACTTCGTCACTTCTTCACCGCACACTACCAAGCGCTCAGCTTCTGTGTCGACACAGCACACACGGAAGAACCCAGAACTTACAAAAGTTTTTGGAGGTTTTAGTTTTGGGGTGGCCCTAAACCCTGAACCCTAAACGGCTTAGGGCTTAGGGCCAAGCCGGGGTTTAGGGTTCAGGGCTCCGGGGCCTATGGCTCAGGGTTTAGGGCTCCGAAACCCTAAATTCAAAACCCCGAATGTAGGGGCCTGAATAATTAGAATAGGGTTCCTTTAAACGGGTCTATAAAGGGTCTATACTATGCTTCTATGAGATAGAGCATTTAATAATTAGAATAAGGTTTCGGGGCAGATAATAATAAAATCATGAGGCTCCGAAACCCTAACTTCAAAAACCCTAATATAGGGTCCTCAGTAATTAGAACCGGGTTCCTTTAGACGGGTCTGTAAGGGATCTAAACTATGCTTCTATGAAATAGAGCATGTAACACTTTCTTTAGAGCTTCGGGGCACATTAAACTTGTTCATAGTAAAGAGCCCTCAAAATAGTGCAGGTATTTATTCAGGCCCCTACATTAAACCCCTTTACCCCCCCCAAAACCCTACACCCTAAACGGTGTCTAAACCCAACCCAACTCGACCCCGCAAGCTGCCCAAGAAATGCTTTCTATGTGCTGGCATTTTACAAATTGGAGGCCTCAAAAGGTGGGAAGAAGGTAGGTAGGATTAAGGATCCCCTATATAAAAGGACTCTTATTCGGGGAGTACCCCACCTACCTTCATCCTACCTTTTGTAGGGCCCCAGCACATTAGCAAAAATTTGGATAGGGATATCCCATATAAACCCCCTCGAAAGGAAGCCCAATAAGGTAGGGATATCGCCATAAAATGCTTATGCTTATGTGCTTTTGGGGGTCTGTAATGAACAAAGCCCTGAGTAAGTAGGTTATAAGTAGAGATATAACTACCCTAAATGGAGTTACCCCCATTGTAACCCTACTTACAACCTACTTACTAAGTCCCCTGCCCCTCCAAGTATACCCTAAACCCTGAACCCCATAGATCCCTTCAAGGAACCCCATAGATCCCTTTAGGGAGCCCTTTCTATGTCCCCCGCCCCTCCAAGCAAAGCCCGGGCACTGAAATAGGGATATCCCATATAACCCCCCTCAAAAGGAAGCCCAATCAGGTAGGGATATCCCCATAAAATGCTTATGCTTATGTGCTTTCGGGGGTCTGTAATGAACAAAGCCCTTAGTAAGTAGGTTATAAGTAGAGATATAAGTACCCTACATGGAGTTACCCCAATTACCCTGCCCCTCCAAGTACACATCGAGCAATGCCAGGCTTCTCAAGGCCACAGCCTCAAACTCCTCCCTCCCCAAAACCCTGAACCCAGACCCAAACCCTGTAACCACAAGTCCCAGGTATATAGATCCCAAGCCCCTCACCTCAAAACCCCAAGATATAGATCCCTTTAAAGGACCCTTATAGATCCCTTCCAAGGATCTACCTAATCTCCAAGGGTAAAAGGCCCCTAGGTATATATCCAAGCCCGGGCACTGAAAGAGATGACATCTCATATAAACCCCCTTAGAAACAAGCCCAATAAGGTAGGGACAAAAATGCTTATGCTTATGCGCCTTTGGGGTCCCTAAGTGAACAAAGCCCGGGCACTGAAAGAGATGACATCTCATATAAACCCCCTTAAAAAGAAGCCCAATACGGTAGGGATAAAAATGCTTATGCTTATGTGCCTTTGGGGTCCCTAAGTGAACAAACCCTAAACCCTATAGTACCCTTATAGAGCCCCTTAAAAGGAACCCTTAGAATCCCCCTTAAAGGAGCCCCTAGAGTCCCCCGACCCTCCGAACAAAGCCCGGGCACTGAAATAGGGATATCTCATATAAACCCCCTTAAAAGGAAGCCCAATAAGGTAGGGATGTCCCTTTAAGGAACCCTATTAAGGAGCCCTTTAAGAACCCTTATGAAGTCCCCCGACCCTCCAAGCAAAGCCCGGGCACTGAAAGAGATGACATCCAGCTCGACTCCTTGCTCCTCCTCCTCGAGAAGCAAGCGGAGGGCCTGCACGAGCCAGGGGGAAAAATGCTTTAGGGGCCCTATAAGGTTAGGGTTTAGGGTTTAGGGTTTAGGGTTCAGGGGTCCAAAGGACCCAATAGTTAGGTACTTAGGTTTCGGATAGTAGTTATGTAGGTTACTATTTGGGAGAGTATATGATTCTTAGGTCCTATACCCTGATCCCTAAGTCTTCGGGTGTAGGGTTTAGGGGTTCTAGAGTTTGGGGTTTAGAGGTTTAGAGTTTAGGGGACCTAAACCCAGAACTTCCAAAATCCCTTAAATCAGGAATATACCTGAACTTATAACAAGATCCCTGATATGATTGAAGGTATATTCCTTAATTCAGGGATTTGGGAAGGTCTGGGAACCCTAATCCCTAAGTCTTTGGGTTCAGGGTTTAGGGGTTTTAGAGATTGGGGTTTAGCGGACGTGTGGGGCTGAGGCATGAGAAATGGCTTCGGGTCGAGCAGCGAATTACATGCCCGTTTTCTTACCTTCGGTTAGTACGGAATGGAAGATTGTACCCCATTCCTCCATTCCCTACTAGGTAAGTTGTATGTGGCTGGTGGCTAAAGTCTTGCAGTACCTTATCTCTAAGCTGTGCAAGTAGTGTTCAGTTGGAACCCTAAACCCTAAACTCTAACCATAAACCCCAACGCCTCAACCCTGGACCAACCAACGATCCAACCTACACCCCCCAGGGCCTTGAGGAGAAACCAACATGAACGGGGCGTGAGGGTCCTACTTACTGGTACACTCCAGTAGTATAATATGAGAGCCTAGGGTTTAGGGCTTAGGGGTGCAAGGTTAAGGGGGATGTAAACTCCAAGAGCACTTTCAGGCAATCTCAAACCCAAATACCTGAACATCATGCCTGCACCCCCCTACTTGGAGGGGCAGGGGACTTAGGTACTTCGTACGTTAATTGGGGTAACTCCATTTAGGGTACTTATAACTCGAGATCTACTTGTAACCTACTTACTAAGTCCCCTACCCCTGCAAAGTAGACCCTAGACCCTAAACCCCATAGATCCTTTTAAGGAACCCTATAGATCCCTTGAAGGAGCCTTTTAAGAACCCTTACTAAGCCCCCATGACTCGAAATTGAACCCCCGAACCCATCCCCTAGCCCCGATCCCGAAACACTTCGAAACAACTTGGTCAAGGGCTGTGCCTCCCCTGGACCCCACCTGACCGTCAGGCCATAAGAACCTATCTAGGTGGTGCTTTTAGTAAATAAGATCCTCTTAAGCCCAATAAAGGAAAATATAACATGTCCTAAAGCCCTACCTAGCTAGTATTCTGGCACTTTCGGGTGGTCAAAAACACCCTACTACGTACTCAATAAGGCGTGCGTGCTATTGTGAGCCTTCGGGTAAGGCCCTAAACCCTTCAACTCCAAATCCCGAACTCCGTGTGTCTGCGCCTGTCGCCAGCTACTCCGTTTCTCACAGGCACTGCAGGCAGCATTTACGCTGACAGCAGTGGGCTGCAGATGCCTCGTAAGGGTGTTTCAATAAGGGTTCCACAAGGCTTTGTCTTATATTACTAAGTCCCTAGTGCCCGTAACAACATAGCCGTTTCTTGTCCTGTAGTGCTATTCCGAAACCCTAGGCACGAAACAGCAACCAAACAAATCGGAAAGATCCGGAATCCCGCAAGCAAAGGATGTATTCGGGTACTCTTGGGGGGCTGAAAGGATCCCCGCAGAGGCTGTAGGGTTTAGGGCTCAGGGTAGTTGCGTCAAAGCATGGCCCAAAGGGTCCTAGATTGTATTTTGTGGGATAGTTTCTCAAACCATAGTGATATAGAAACCCTACATTCTACCGTATAGGTACTTAGGAACCGGAACTTTCCCTAGACCTAGCTAGGTCAGACCTAGCTAGGCCCTTGCATTTAGTGTCTCGATTTGGCCATTCTACTGCCTATTCTAGAAATCCAAAAACTCCAACATGAAGCTGTTCAAACAACAGGGCGCTGTCTAGGAAGTATATACTAAGACTAAACCCCTAAACCCTGAACCCATGGGTCTGCGGATCACAGTGGCTGCGTTGGTTCTGAAGGTGAGGAAACGGAAGGGAAGCAATGCCAGTATGATTCTTTAGTCTGTTGAAGGTGATGGCAGCAGCACCAGCGGCGGCTGATGTTACAGGTGTTAATGTCAAGGACTTATAGCTCTGGCGGTTGAGGGTTTACGGTCTTGCGGTTTCTGTGTTTTAGACTTGGGTCAAAACGTAGGTACCATAATGTAACTTGTAACACTGGGTTCCTGAGTGATCCCTTCGTAATACGGGTTTCCATTTTCCAATTATTCGGTTTTAATAAGAGGACCACACACCAAAAAGGGACAAAAATGGTACTACTCAGGAACCTAGCAGAGAGCCCCCTAAGGATCCCTTATAGAACCCGTTAAGGAACCCTTTACAAAACGAGTCTTGCCTTCGCCGAAGCTGAGCAAAGAGCAGCAAAGCACGCTGCCACTCCCCAGACTTCTCGCAAGCGCTGATGAGTGCCTCACCCAGAAATCGCAATCACGCTTAATTAAAGAATATACCCTAAACCATACCATTAAGGCCCCTACAATATATCTCAATAAACGCTTAGTTTATAAGGAATATACCCTGACCCATAATATTAAGGCCCCTGTAGTTTTAAGGTATATTCCTTAATCAAGGGATAGTGGGATTTCTGAGCAGATGCAGCCGAGGCGTGGGTTCGAAAAAGGGCTCGAGAAAAAGATCCTATAACCCTATATACCCCATAGATCCCTTTAAGGAACCCTATAGATACCTTTCAGGAGCCCTCTAAGAACCATTACTACGGTGGATGATATAAATCCTGCATTACCCACAATAAGGAATATGTGGGAATTATGGTATATTCCTTATTATGGGTAATGCGGGATTTGTATCATCAACAGTAAAACCCTATATATACTAGGATGCCATAAATGGATTATGGCTTTAGGGTGTAAGGGTTTAGGCGCTGGGGTTGAGGGTTTAGGGTGTTTGGTTTGAGGAGATGAACCCTGAACAAATGAGGAACCTAGGACTACAGAAAGGGAATAAGGATACTACTGGGCATTCTGGTATACAATAAAGCTGTAGGGACCCGTATGTTGAGGCTTTTGGGCCTAAAGACCATACTATAGAAGGCCCCCACCCTGTAATAGTGACTATAATTATAAGGATTATACTAGAACCCTATTATATTCCCATTATACCACTATTACGGGGTGGGGGCCCCTTCTAAACCCTTCTATATTAGGGTTCGATGAGAGATTTCATAAAGATCTTGGTTGAGGAGCAAAAAGGCAACAACTATAAGGGAGTTTCCGACAATGGGGGACCCTAATACAGTACCCTAAACAGTAGGATCCGTATTATAACGGTTGATGATATAAATCCGTCATTACCCATAATGAAGAATATACTATAATTCCCATAGTTTAGGGTCCTTAAGGTGGTGAAGGATTTATATCATCAACCGAAGGACCCCACAATAAGGTACAACACCCATCTTGGTTAAGCCCCAACACACACAGCGAGACTGAAGAAAAGGCTCGTTACAGATTCTAGTTTAAACTTTAAACTACCGTGCATTGGAAAGGGATGTCTTCAGGGTTCCATGCAACGTGCAACCAGTTTAAGCCAGGAAACCCTAAGGGTCCATGTACCCAAATAGTATATACTTTGGGCCCAATGTGTACCCATATAGGGAGTACTGTAAGTCCCATGTATATACTATTTAGGTACATGGACCCTTAGGGAAAAGAAGTCATGGTAGGACCACAGACAGAAGTCGGTCTACTCCGTACTCACGGGCATCCGCTCTGACGCGACTTCGAAGCTATCGTCTGCATGTCAACGGTATGTTTTTTTTTTGCTGCGCTCGCAGTCAAATGCGGTGAGGCTCTATCCGGAAGTCATGCTAATCCACACCCTGAAACTTAAGAAGGATCAACATCTCAGGCCTGTGAACAAGCACAACTTGAGTCGAAACGAAAAAGCCCACTGGAAGACAACACTCCGCAAGCCTCAAACACGGTATCTCAGGTGTTTATCTACATGTACTTATAAAAAAGACTATACAGGTACATAGAGCGTAGAAACACTGCAAACGATAGGAGCCAACACCTACTGAGTTGTTCTTTCAGCCCTTTGAAAATTATTTACTACTATGGTTCTCTACAAAATAGCAGGGGGAAATTAGGAAAAGATTCCAAAGGACAAACCAGCCTAGAATAATGCCCTACTTGGAGGGGCAGGGGACTTAGTAAGTAATAAGTAGAGTTATAAGTACCCTACATGGAGTTACCCCAATTACACGCCTACTTATAACCTACTTACTAAGTCCCCTGCCCCTCCAAGTAAGATCGACTCCCGGGGCACATTGCATGTGATCTCGGTGGGATTCAGCTGATTCGTTGACAGCGCCTCCAAAAACAGCCGGGCAGAGATCCTACCCTGAGGGTCCAAGTAGTCCTTATTTATGGCTTTGTACCTGAGCAGGCATTAAGGTCCTATAATAGGGAGTACTTGGACCCTCTGAGCTACAAAAACCCTCGCTCGGAGCTCGAAGATAAGTTCGGGAATGAAGATTAAGCGCTTCGGGTCAGGGGGTCAATGGCGTGAGGGTATACCTATGTCTAGCGTCATACCCGGCACCTTGCTCAGAGAAAATAACTTCTCTACGTAGCACATCCGAACCATAAAACTGGACACCCCAAACGTGGGGCAGGGTGAGACCTCGAGGTACCTATAGGCTCCATCGTAGATCCATTCTTGACAACCTATAAGGTAATCCCAGGAAGAACTACAGTTGAGCATATGGGTAACCATCAAACTGGGAGCGTCCGATAGTACCCTAAATAGTAGGATCCTTATTATAGGGACCCCCAAATAAGGTACCCCTAAGTTTCGAGATCTCCTAACTAGGCACGCCAAACATGGGCAAGGGTATGACCCCGAGGTAGTGTAGATTTCCCAAAAGCTCGCACTGTTCTGGAATTAGGTCCCAAAAGACCATCCACATTAGAATCCACATTATGGCTTTGGGGGCCACATTCCATAATTAATGGGTTTCTGAACTCAGGAGTTTTTTCGCCTGTGGGTCGCCGTTCTGTTCTGGTTTAGGGAATAGGATTGAGGGTTCCAGGACGGCCTGCACAAGATCCCAATAACCCTTAATTAAGGAATCTACCATAGTCCATAAGATTAAGGCCCCTATAACTGAAGGTATGTTCCTTAATTAAGGGATATTGAGATCTCTGGTAAGATTATCTTCTGACCCTAGCACTATCGCCAGAATCCTGAGAATCACTACCTTAAGGCTCCTGGACCCTTGTAGTGAGATCCCGGACCCTAGCCCACAAAGCCGAAACCCTCCCCCAGAAAGCCCAAGACCCTCTTTGGAGCCTTACAGTAGAAGCCAGAAAGTTGGAATATCCTTATCGTAACTCCTTTAAGGTAAATTATAGGGGATCCTACCATTAATCCATATTCCAACTTTCTGGAGTTCCCTTTAAACCCTAAACCCTAAACCCTAACCCTATATTAGGGATCCTATTATGATTTAAGGTATACTCCTTACTTAAGGGGATTTTGGAAGCTCTGGTACCCTAAACCCTATAGATCCCCTATAGATCCCTTAAAGGAACCCTTAAGGATCCCTTTAAAGGAACCCATACTAAACCCTGCCAAAACCAGGAGCCCCAGAGCCAAGAAAACCCTTCGGGGAAAAGGAGGGGGACCCCTACCCTATAATGGGCTCTATAATGGGTATATCATAGCTATATTAAGGGTATAACATAGCTATATTAAGGGTATATAACAGCTATATTAAAGGGTATATACCGAGGGTTGCTAGTTAAGGGTCCCTCCTTTTACACTTGGATGAAACCTAAATCCCAAACCCCGGACCCTAAACCCTGAATCGCGAACCCTTAGCAGGAACCGGAGCCTAAACCGCAAATCCCTAAACCATAAACCCTCGTAGACCCCTCAAAAAGGCTCCAACTAATCCCTGATGGGAGGCCAAAAGGGGGGTTTAAGCTTCTTGGGGTATAGGGATTCCTTAATACGAGCCCTATTTTGGGAACCCTAAACCCTACTGAGCTAAAACCCCTTTGGGCCTCCTATGAAAACCTAAACCCCTAAAACCTAAACCCCTAAAACCCTAGACCCCTAAAACCCTAGACCCTAAACCCCTAAAACCCTAAACCCTAAACCTCCTAGACCCTAAGGTCTTCAAGGAACCCTTCAACGAATCCCCAAAACCTAAACCCCTTTGGGCCTCCTATGACGAGGTCCTAGACCCTATAAACCATAAAGGTCTTAAAGGAACCCTTCAACGAATCCCCAAGACCGGGCCGTAAACCCCCACAGGCCAAAACCCCTTTGAGATTCTTGGGGTAGGGATTCCTTAATACGAACCCTATACAGTAAACCCCATAAAGTTGGAAACCGGATTAAGGCCAAATAGTGCTGGGCTTCCTTATACATTACTCTTAAGGATTGAGGCTTTTGGGTTTCTGGCTTTTACTGTATATAATGCGAACGCTAATCTGGCCTCCAACGAATCCCCAGAGCCAGGCCTGAAGCAGTGCCAGAGCTTGCTGCCACTGGGCGGCCTTTTCCTCTGCGTCTCTATGGTAGGGTTTAGGGTTTAGGGGTTTAGGGTATTAGGGTTCAGGGTTTAGGGTGAAGGGATTTTTAGGGGTTCCTTTAAAGGGATCTATAAGGGTTTAGGCGGTTTTGGTTTACAGTAGAAGCCAAAAAACTTGCAAACCCAATAGCCTCAATCCATAAGACCAATGTATAGGGAATCCCAGCACTGTTTGTCCTTAAACCGGTTTCCAACTTTATGGGGTTTACTATAAAAAAAAATTCACATTGACGGGCTTAAGGCTTCTAGGGCTTAGGGCTTCTATATAGGGTTTTTGGACTTCTAGGGTTTAGGGTTTAGGGCTTAGTACGTCCTTATTGAGAAAAATTATGTACCCTGCGGCTCCAATCAGCCCAAATAAGGCCTCATCTATAGACTTCAAAACACGAAGTCTCACGTAGAGCACTTATAACTTACAACTCTACTTATTACCTACTTTCTGAGTCCTCCGACCCAACAAGTACTTGAGTTTAGGGCTCAGGGCTTTGACCAGGATGCCCAGTAATCTAGGAAGAAACAGGGCTCCCTTCTTGGTATGGGGTACCTTTGCAAGGAACCTAGGACTACAAAAAGGGAATAAGGGTAGTGCTGGGCATCCTAGTTGAGCTTAAGGTTCAGGCTTTGGTTCACGTGTTCATTACTGCACCCTAAGGCTCCGAAACGGGTCATGGGCTTTCTGCGGGGAGGGGTTCGGGCTTCGGGGACTCAGGTTTGGGATCTCACTACGATGGTCCAGGAGCCTTAGGGCAAGGCTGCTGAGCATCTTGCAAGCATGAAACACGAAATCAACAAACAAGGACTGTACAACTGATGGTTAAGGTAAACCCAAACGCGTAAACCCCCAAAGTCCAAAGACCCCGATCTCGTTTTAGCCAACTCTCTCTCTCTCTCTCTATATATATATATATACATAGCTCGATAATACTATATCTACATATTGAAGCAATACATTAACTACTTATATACGCAGACTCGACAGTCTCGACTCGACCTAAGCCCTAATCCCGGCAATCCCAAACTCCTACCTAGACCCCCCCAAAGTAGGTAAAATAATGGCCCAAAACCATAAAAGGCCATTATTCTACATACTTTAAAATTTGGGGTCCAGGTAGAGCATTATCTAAATGTTGCGACCGACAGTTGTGCCGTCAAGCTGCGCACGCACTGATGGCGGCGTTGTATGTTACGATGTTAGGCTGCAGCTCGCTGTTCCTGAAGCTGGCAACGTTTCTGCCCTGCTTATATCGAATAGGGTCTTGGGCTATGGAATTGCATCCACAAAATAGTTGAGGATGGTCGTTTGGGACCTAATTCCCCTAATTCCATGTCCATAACGGGAGTATGCTGAGGGTTCGGCGCTACAAGTAAGCCCCAAACCCTAAATCCTTACAACCTATAAGCCCTAAATGCACAATCCAGTATGACATATGCATTGCATTATGCAATGGACAGTACGAGGACTTATTCAGGCTTCTGATTCTTCTGATTCACTAGGGAGTTTCCGAAAATTAGGGGTACCTTTTTTGGGGGTCCCTACAATAAGTCCATTCGGGGCCCTGTATTGGGTCCCCTATTTTCGGAAACCTCCATTAGGGTCTTCATCAGATCTCATCGGCGAGGGGGCTCCAGGGTATGGCAGGATAGTCTCTCAGGGCCCCGCATTTGAACTCCATTCTGCTAGAGCATGGGGCCCAGACCTTCCAAAATCCCTTAATTAAGGAAAATACCTGAAATCATATTAAGGATCCTACCATAATTTGAGGTATATTCCTTGATTAAGGGGTTTTGGAAGGTCTGGGGAGTTTCCGAATATGGAGGTACCTTACTTTGGGGTCCTCAAATAAGGATCCCGCGGTACTATATTAGGCCCCTTGTCGGAAACTCCCGCATCGTCACAAGTAGCCCACCATGAATCCTCAAGCCAATGCGAAAATCCAGATAAACCTTCAACCCGAATCTTTTCTGGACCCTGAACCCCACCCTAAGGCTCCGAAAGGGGTCATGGGCTTTCTGTGGGAAGGTTTAGGCTTTGGGGGCTACGGTTTGAAAAGTCCATGAGCTCCAGGGTAAACCCTATAAACCTTAAACCCTGAACCCTAAGCCCCAAAAAGCCCTATAAACCCTAAACCCTAAACTCTAAACCCCAAACCCGGAGCCTTAGGGCAATCCTTAACATCGCAAACCCCCCGACCCCCGACCCGGAAGCTTAAGCCAGAACGAAGAACCTCATGAGCTTTTCCTAGGGTTCCTATAAGGGTTCCTTTCAAGGGTGCTATAAGGGTTTTGCGGGGTTCAATGTAGGAACCTGATTAAGAAACCTTAGGCCTTTGTTCGGGTTCAAAAGATGTATCCCACTATTTTAGGGGTCGTACGCAAGGGTTTCTTAATCAGGTTCCTACATTACTCCTGAAGCCCAAGGCACGCCATGTCATGCAACAGATGAAGAGCTTCCTCGACTGCAATGACGTGGGAATTCTGCGAGCTCTTCTACATCAAAGGCTCAAGAAAGTAAGGCACAACTCAAAGGCTTTTATTTTGGTCATCGGGGTTTCATGATGACTTGGTTGACCTTCAGAAAAACCAAGTGCTTTAAACAAAAAGCTAGGATGCCCAGTAACCCAGGAATAAAAAAGGGCTGCCTTTTTGGTTTTGGGTAACTTAATACGGAACCTAGCACCACAAATAGTGAACAAGGGTGATACTGGGCATCCTAGGCCCTAATTTTCGGAAACCCTAAACCCTTTATAGAACCCTTATAGATCCCTTTAAGGAACCCTTATAGATCCCTTTAAAAAGGGAATAAGGGAAGGAGTTCCTTACCTGATCAAAAAAACTATGGGACCCGAGTAAGACCATGACGCGCTCGGATTCGCTAGGGGTTGAAGGCTCAGAGGAGGGACCCGCTTGGTACTTGGAGGATCAGGGGACTTAGTAAGTAAGGGAATAAGTGCCCTAATTGGGGTTATAAGTAAGTATAAGTAAGTTACCTTATTTATAACCCTAGGCCGTCGTCGTAGTCGTCGTCGTGGTAGCAGGCAGTGGCAGTGGTGGTGCTAGTGGTAGTGGCAATCGTAGTGGCAGCAGTAGCTGCAGCAGTAGCAATAGCAGCAGCAAGTGTCATCGTAGCCGTAGCCGCAGCGGTAGTTGTAGTAGCTGGTCGCAGTAGGAGTAGAAGCAACACGGTTGATGATATAAATCCTGCATTACCTGAAGGACCCTAAACTATGGGAATTGTGGTATATTCCTTATTATGGGTAATGCAGGATTTATACCATCAACCGAAGCAACAGTAGCAGCATCAGCACCGACGATGTCGTCCCGGCAGTCATCAGGACCCGCATCAACACAAACATCATTAAGGGTTCTCTAGGGTATAAGGGCCCCTTTTCCCATATTGTATATATATTTGGCCTTAAAGTACCTATATAAGCATCGTCATCATCACCAGTGTAATCAGGGCCATCGTCTTCCCAAAAGGCTCCATGTACCTTTACAGTAGAAACTTAGACCTTAAAGGGGTCCCTATGTACGTACTTTGACGCCTAAGCATATATACTATATGGGTACATGGAGCCTTAAACCCTCTAGAACCCATATAGTACCGTTCTAGTATACCTTAAAGGAATCCTTAAAGGAACCCTCTATGGGCACATGGAGCCTGAGGGTTCCTCATCATGATCAAGGCATTGGTTCTCACCAGACATCACCCGTCATCAGGTTTAGGGTTTAGGGGTTTAGGGTTTTGGGCTTAGAATTTAGGGGTTCTGGGGCTAGGGTTTAGAGTTTAGGGTTGTCTCAGACTTGGAAGCGGAGCTTACTTGCTAAGTTCATAAGCCCCCCAAAAGCGTACACTCTCAGTTTTCCCTGGGGATCAAAATCGCCCAAAAGCCTTATACAGCATGGTCTTTGGGCCCAAAAGCCTTAATATATGAGTGCTTAGATCCCTAGGGTTTATAGTTGTTAATATTTTCCAAAGAGTGTAAAGTGTATCCACTCAGCTACTCAGGGATTCTGCTAACTCTTCGACTGAGACACCCAGAGATCCCAACAATCCTTGACTAAGGAATAGACCTTAAACCTCAATATTAAGGCCCAATGCCCAATACAAATTGAGATATATTCCTTAATCAAGGGAGACCCGATCTCTGAGCAGACGGATGAACATGTGTCATGCCGTTTGCTAGAGGCCGCGCTCCAATTTCAGTCCACGATTCTTCCCATCGTCCTCCCTTCTCGCAGGCACTCACCGCAGAACTGATGGTGATCCTCAGTACAAGCTGCTTCGACACTTGCTAAGCACAGATCTGACAGCGACAGAACTTCTCCTAAGATTGAAAATGTTTTCGGACCAGGTCCCAGCTGCTGTGCCTCTTCATATTGAACTCCCGACCGACAGGGAATTCAACGAACACCAAGCAACTGAAAACCAGAACTCCGCACCTTCATGTAGGGGCCTTATAATGGTCAGAATAAGGGTTTTTTTTTGGGGGGGGGGGCTCGCTGTTACAAATGTAGTACGATATACCACCCCCCAAGCCCCCCCCCCCCCAACGACCTAGTCTAATTCTTGCCCTATATTGCCCCGATACCCCAGACTCTAAGTCCTACACCCTAAAACCCTAAACCCTCAGAAACCCTAGGCCCGTTTTATACATTTAAAGGAACCCTTATAAACCCTAGACTCTATACCCCTATAGAAACCCTAAGCCCCCAAAAACGGTTGCTCTGACCGATGTGGCTCCCAAGGTACGAACAGGAACCTGAATAGCACGATCCCTACGGTTGATGATATAGACCAAGCATTAAATACCTTAATGACACAAAACTCTGGGAATCGTGGTCTATTCCATACTATGGGAAATGCAAGATTTACATCATCAGCCGCATCCCTGAGGCTCCATGTATTTCGGCCTTGAAGCTTCTATGTAGATGCGTTTACTTTAAGGCTTAAGCATATACTTTATGTAGGTACATGAAGCCTTATAAAAGAGTTCTGATAAACCTTGCTTGCTTTCTCGCAGCATTCCCAGCTATGCCAAAATCCTACGGCACCCCTGGCATCTTTTCTTACTGTGAGTCTTTCAATTTTCTGAAACTGCCCACATCTGCGCCGTAAGCAAACTCAAACTCTGATTCGAGACCCCCATACAAACCGTTACAAATCATTTGTAATGGCCATATAAACCCAAACCTGAAAGTCCCTTGTACTTTGCTGACGGATCCTGTGCAGAAACCCTTCAAGGAACCCTATGGAAGGCCGTTTAGCCATCCAGGCAAGGATCACATTAGCTTGGACCGCCTTGTGGCCGAGCTCTTCCAAGAAAGACATGGCCTGCGAACGGTGTAGGGTCTTGTCGGAAGTCGGAACCCTGTAAACCCTGAAATATCCCTAAACCCTAAGCCCCTGAAGCAACACGAAACCCTATAAGCCCTGAAGCAACCCCACACCCGATGAACCCCTAAACCCCAGGCCCTAAACCCTATTCTAGACTCAGGGTTTAGGCTCCTGGACCCGCGTAGGAAAATCACAAACCTTAGCCCCCAAAGCCCAAACCCTCCCCCAGAGATCCCATCCCTCTTAGGAGCCTTAGGGTGGGGCTTAAGCGGCCTTTTGCCTGAACCCCTCCTAAAAGTTAAACTTGTCGCCTCTTTAGTATAGTTCTTATAGAAGCCCAAAACCCTGGGCATCAAAATAGCCCAAAAGCCGTATATAGTATGGTCTTTGGGCCCAAAAGCCTCAATATATGAGTCCTTGGATGCCTAGGGAAAAATTGAAGTCCTAAGAGCCAACCAGAAGAACACCAAGTGGTATGGTATACTTATACTGGGGACTACCCGCACCATCCTCACACTGAACCATCTCTCAACTCTACACCCTACAGTAAACCCCATAAAGTTGGAAACCGGATTAAGGCCAAATAGTGCTGGGATTCCCAATACATTAGTCTTAAGGATTGAGGCTATTGGGTTTCCAACTTTTGGGCTTGTACTGTAAGCCCTAAACCCTAAACCTTAAACCCTAAACCCTAAAACCCCTAAACCCTAAACCCTTATAGACCCCTTTAAAGGAACCCCTATAAATCCCTAAAACCTTAAACCAACCCTAACCCCTAAATGTTCTCCTGTCGAGCTCCGCCCTGGCCTGGCGCCATTCGCCGGCCCTTTGGGTGGCACTGACCTGGCAAGGACAGCTACTTGGCAGGGCAGGGGACTTAGTAAGGGCTCTTAAAGGGCTCCTTGAGGGATCTATAGGGTTCCTTATAGGGATCTATGGGGTTTAAGGTTTAGGATCTACTTGGCTCCTTAAAGGGCTCCTTAAAGGGATCTATGGGGTTCCTTAAAGGGATCTAGGGGGTTTAGGGTTTTGGGGTCTACTTGGAGGCGAGCCTTAAGGACAACCCAGCCTCCAAGGCATGGGTTCCTTTAAAGGGATCCCTAAGGGTTCCTTTAAGGGATCTATAGGGCTTAGGGTACCAGAGCTTCCAAAATCCCCTTAAGTAAGGAGTATACCTTAAATCATAATAGGATCCCTAATATAGGGTTAGGGTTTAGGGTTTAGGATTTAGGGTTTAAAGGGAACTCCAGAAAGTTGGAATATGGATTAATGGTAGGATCCCCTATAATTTACCTTCAAGGGGTTATATACGATAATGATATTCCAACTTTCTGGCTTCTACTGTACGGGATGTCACACCATGGAGGTCACCTGTAACAGGGATCTCAATATTGAGACCCAAGAGCCTTTGAGTGGCACATCAAGCCTGAACCTTTGCGCAACCCTAAATCCTACCCTAAGGCTCCGAAACGGGTCATGGGCTTTCTGGGGGAAGGGTTTCGGCTTTGGGGGCTAAGGTTTGGGATTCACTACGAGGGTCCAGGAGCCTTAGGGTAAACCCCAAACCGCGGAACCCGAAATCCTCAAGTGTTGGAACAGATTCCCGTCGTTTTTCTCCACCCTAAACTCAAATCAAAGCTAGATCGGCACCTTGAGTCGTGGGCACGAGACTGCTTCTGAACACTATCTACCTGCAGGGCGGGCCTCAAGGCCACGGAACCGAAGCCTTACGAGCTACAAAACCCCCTAAACCCTAAACCCTCAACCCTAAACCGTGCAAAACCTAAAGTAAAGCCCTGCAAAACGAGCGCATAGGCCTACAGAGCTTTCCCCTAGGGATCGAAGGACTCATATATTCAGGCTTTTGGGCGATTTTGATCCCCAGGGCTTACTCGAAGCAGAGCTGCCACAGCACTGTAAAGAACCACATCGGTGCTCAACCCGAGCTCCCCAGCGTCGCGGAGAAGCCGAAGTGCCTGCCGCTCGGGTCCAATCCCAGAAGGTCCTTCTAGTACTTGTACATTTAGCAAACAAGATGTATAGAGGGTTTGTATAAAAGCCCTATCTATTTAGTAAGTAAAATGTAGGGTTTCTATGCCAGGAGCTACTAAGAATTATGATTTTGACGTTGGGAAGTATCCCCGTAACAGTACCCCGGACCCTTTGGGAAGGTAGAAGTCTCAGCACTTAGACTAGGGTCTCTGAAGGAACAGTAGTATGTATATGTATGTATATATGTCTGTATGTACATACATGCATACATGTATACATACATACATGTACATACAGATATCTGTATATGTACAAAAGTGAAAGCCGGACAGCTGGAAGATTCGCTTCCAAATTTCCAGTACCCAAAATACATGGACAACGCAAACCTTCTAACCGTGCAATCCTAGACAAGCTGCCAAAAAGAGACCCGTCCAATTCCCGAATGCTCCGGGGAAAACTAGATGTCAAGCTGATTAGGATGACAAAGCTTTCGAACAAGCAAGGTTGGAAGATCTTGAAGACTTCTGTAGCAAAAACGCAAAGTTGGAACATCCGGTTCCGGACCAACCGTTCCATTTCCCAGCTTCCAACTTTTCGGCGTCCACCCTAGGTAGTTGATCTACTTGTATGTGTTTGTAACTGTGTTTAAGCGGGCCCCTATACTAGAGTTGTCCGGGTTCGGGCAAGGACCTGATTTGAGCCGCAGTAGTTCAGGGTAGCATCTTATGCGCTGTGGACTCACTGTAAATCCCTATAACCTGTGCTGGTGTCAAAATCTGGAGTACACAAACAGGACTGCCGAATCATGTATTGCTTCCCTAAGGGTCCAGGTACTCAATTAGGGCCCCCAAAAAAGCACATAAGCAAAAATCAGGGTCGGGATATCCCATACAAACCCTCTTAACAGGACGGCCAATAAGGTAGGGATATCACCATAAAATGCTTATGCTTATGTGCTTTTGGGGTCTCTAACCAATGGGCATAAGTACCCAACTGCATTTCATCAGCGGTCTAGGTTGCCACCAAGCCCTAAACCCTAAACCCCTAACCCTGAACCCTGAAACCCTGAACCCCTAAACCCTAAACCTAGGTCAGCCCCAAGCCCTACGAAGTTGAACCTTTGCCAAACAAACAAAACCGAGCAAGCCCCCATGTGGGGAGTTTTCCGAAAAGTACGGGACCCTAAGATAGTACCCGAAATAGTAGGATCCTTATTATAAGGACCCCCAAAATAAGGTAACCCAGGGTAGTTGTCAAAATTATGCTCCCTTTTTGGGGGTACCCTAAGTATTACGTGCCGTCGTATATCAGGGACCCAAAAGGGACCATAGTTTTGGCAACCTCCCATGTAACGCCAATACACTTGTGCAAACCAGTCATGTCTGCACCACTGGAAGCGTCCATCCATGCACCTGTAGAGTACATACTTGCCCGAAAAGTCGCTCCTGTACTTGGCATAGGTACTCCAGGGTCAACGTATGAAGAAGCACTTGGACCCTATCCTCACAAAACCGTCATCGAAGCCATCAAGGAGCCCTTCACGGACTTCATGTCAAGTATCCACTGAAAAGTTAGACCCTCAACCCTAAACCGACACCAAAGGCCAGCAAAGGAGGCCTGTGTCCAGGCACCGGCCTTTTCGCAGGAGCTCACTGCAGAGCTGTACCTCAGGCTTTGTGCGACATCCCGATGGGGTATATAGGGGAAGGGTAAATTTCAAGACTATGGTTTTGTTGCTATATTATGCTCTGCATTAAGTAAGTAAAAGCATCCGCAATTGCATACTATCTGCCTGAATATTCAGGCTTCTATATCAGCCGAAAGCGCACATAAGCCCAAAAGCCTTTCACAGTGTAGTCATTCGGCCCACCAAAAGCTTTACGGAAAGATCCACCGGAGTCTCGGGGGGTATGACTTAGGGGCTCGGGGATTCACTGCGGCTGTGGCCCATATATGGAATGTATGACTCCATCATACCGATAGAAGCTGAGGCTCTTTGTCAATAGTGGACTGCTGTCTACGGACAGCAGTTCATGCATGTATACGGCGGCTGTTGAACCAAGGACTCTCTTGTAGAAGCCTCAGGGAACTAAATTGTGAGGCGGGACATCTAACAACCGGAGAAGACGAAAGCTCAATGAACACCTGCTGTGAAACAATGTTCGGTGTCTACACCTGAACTTTGGCTCCAAACTCCTCAAACCCCAAGCCCCCCCTACGAACTTAAGCCCATTTCGAGGAAAGCTGCAAGATCACGTCGGCCCGCCATTGCGCAGCGGAGCACTCCGCTAGCAGCCTCGGTTCGTGGCTTCTGCTACATGGATCTGAAGGTTCCCAGACCTTCCAAAATCCTTTAATTAAGGAATATACCTTAAAATATAGTAGGATCCTTAATATGATTTAAGGTATATTCCTTAATTAAGGGGTTTTGGAAGGTCTGGGTTGCTCGATCATGGTTGAGTCACTCGGCCGAAATGCTGAAGCGCCGGGGCCATGGCGTCATAATATCTAGGATACCCAGAAACCTAAGAAAAAAAGGCCTCTCTTTTTGGTATTGGGTAACTTTATAAGGAACCTAGGACTACAAAAAAGGAATAAGGGTACTACTGGGCATCCTAGATATAGTCAACTTGGGAACCTGGTTCAGAAACCTTGGGTTCTGATTATAGAGCTCTTGACATGGATCCTAGGACAAGGGTAGGTTCCTGCACTAAACCGTTTAAGCACGAATCCTGTCGCCAATCCGGCGCTTGTGTCGTCAGTGTTGTCTCTTCCAAATTGTGTTCGAGGGATTGCGTTCTTCCCATGCGTCGGTCATGGTTGTGCATGGTTGATCGTCGACTGGTTGCGACAGGTGACCAGCGATGACGTCAGCTGAGACAGCATGGTTCTGACTTTTCAGCGCGGAGTCAGCATAAAGATATACTCCAGGCTTGCCATCGAAAAACGATGGCCTTTGCTTTCGTCACAGCTGGCGAAGAGCAGTAGGCTCTGAGCATGCACATTCAAGTCCATCGATGTACTCCCATTGCCGCCGTTATCGTCGTTGAAGTACATGGGCTTAATCTCCGCGTGGCGCTCCATCAAGTCATGCCGTTTTGGCTGTGCACATCAGCACACACACTAGACCCAAGAGTGACCTAGGAATGAAAAGGGTGCCCTTTTTGCATTAAAGGGGTTTATAAGGGAACCTGAACCTCAAAAAGGGAATGAGGGCCTGCTCTAGGTCCTAGCATGCCTAACTCAAAATCACCTATAACCATACAGCGTGCGAAACCCAAGTTTGAACGACTCAAAACCTTGTGGTGAAAGCACCACTGATGACACTGAGCCCCGAATTCAATTCTAAATCCTAACCTACAGAGCGAAGAACCTCGCACGTTCGAAGTGTACAACAAAAAGGAGATAAACACATGGGTAGTTGTCAAAATCATGGTCCCTTTTAGGGTACCCTAAATATTAGGTGCCGTATTGTAATAGGGACCCAAAAAGGGACCTTAATTTTGACAAACACCCACATTCAGTTAGGTTTACAGTTAGGGTTGGGGGTCAGGGTCATGTTGTCAGTTGAAACAAAAAAACCCTACTTTATACCTAACAGGTGGTAGTAGATACGAATTCCAACAGTTTGTTATGGCACAACCAAGAGATGCATTTCGGTATCCGTCAGCAGTACCATTGGGTTTAGGGCTTGAGTCGTGGATCTGTGCTTTGAGGAAGAATGCTGTACCTAGGCACATCTCATTTTGCGTAATTATGAGCCCTGCGATCCAATAAAATCTCTCAGCCACATGACAAACCCAGCACTCCGAACCCTGAACGCGAAACGGTTGCAAACCCCCGCGCGTATGGCCGTACCCCCGAAACCAGAATCTAACACACCAGCAATCAAACAAAGACCCTAAACCCGAAACTTTGAACCTCAAACCGTGGCTCTCAAAAACCCGGAACTGAGTTGTGCTTTAAGCCTTTTGGAAATTATTTACTATTATGGTTCTCTACAAAATAGTGGGGAAATTAAAAGAGATCCCACAGGACAACCCATGGAAGCAAAGACATGTCGTCACCAACGAGCTGCTGCAGAGCCTTCTGCCACTGACCGGCACGGTTGAGGGCGCTGATCGTCGAACTGTAAGTGATCCTTTGCTTGGAGTCTGCGTCAAAAAGCTGAAATGGTTGGGAGTGCCCTGCATGGCACTTCGAGGACTTCAGGATAAGGATATCAACTACCTATAGTCTCCATTGTAGTTTTTTGGTTATCCAGTTTTATGGTTAGGATCCTATAGTAGAGATTTTGGTTAACCAAAAAAAGGGAACTACAATGGAGACTATAGGTAGACCCCAGATCCCGGCGCCTCAGCCCCTACTCCCCCAAAAAAACACCCTGACCCCAGCACCCTTAAACACCTTTAGGGTTTAGGGTTTAGGGGGTTAGTGTTTAGGGTTTAGGATTTAGGGTTTAGGGTTTAGGGTTAACTCCTGAACTCCCAAACCCCCAAACCAAATCACTCGACACCCTGAACTCAAAATGTCTAAGACACAAGCTTCAGCTTCGGGATAGTCAATGTGGCGTGCGACAGGGTTTACAACCCAGAAGGTCGCAGTACCCAAATACCTACGTGGGTGGCCCCAGTGCCCAAATAGTCGGGTTTTGGGTACGCCAAGCCAGACACTAGAAAGACGCTCGGGGCAATATTGCATGTTCCTTATAAAGACGGCATGAATTGTGGTTTACTTGGAGGAGCAGGGGACTTAGTAAGCAGGTTATAAGTGGGGTTATAATAGGGGTAACTCCAGCAGTCCCCTGCCCCTCCAAGTGAGGTTCGTCTTGCATGTGTGCATGTGGAGACTCATACTAGGGCCCTTCCTTTCGATGTTATTTGGTCCTTAAGCAATCCCCCCATCCCCAACTCAAAACACTAAATGCACCTAAACCCCAAAAGCCATGAACCCGAAAACCTTTCCAGGCTCATCTGTTTTCATAAACACCAAACCCTAAAACCCAATCCCCTAAACCCAACCTAGCTCTGGGGCAACCCCAACCCAACCCAAAACACTAAAGCCTTGTCAGGGTCATATTATTTGCGCAACCCTATATAAATCCTAAAACCCCAATCCCTAAACCCTAAACCCGAAGCTCTGAACCCTAAAACCCTAAACCTCTAAACCAAAACAACAATTTGGGCGAACTTTAGGGTTCAGGGTTTAGGAGTTAGGGGTGTAGCGTTTTATGGCTCTGTAAACTTTCATAATGAAAACAATAAGATATATGTCCCAAACACCCTTGGAGAAGCCTGTAGGAGCCATCGGTATACGGAAACATTTTCTATGCTAGAGCATCATGTTCGGTCCCCGCCTATATTGATCCTAAACCCTAGACCCCAAGCTACATACCGCATATTACCCTATAGAAGCCTTAGAGGAATGCTTAAAATTGGTAGTGTGTTATAGGAGACGATTACAGCTAAACGCACAATCCTAAGCCACAAACTGACAAACCGTAAGCTAGCGTTAGTAGGGATACTACCTAATGTAGGAACCTGATTAAGCTAGCCTGGGTCCTTATCAGGGTTCTTTCATGAATCCGAATATAATCGGGTTATACGGCCAGAATTTCTTAAACAGGCTCCTACATTACCAAACCCTGAACCCCTAAAACCCTAAACCCCAAATCCTTTGATACGGTACCTTTCTTGGGACCCGCAAGCCCGCAAGGCCTCCTTTTCTTAAGGCCTGCTTGATTAGGACCCCAAAAAAGCACATACACAAAACTCCGGATAGGGATATCCCGTATACACCCCCCAATAATGAAGCCCAAGAAGGTAAGGATATCCCTATAAAATGCTTATGCTTATGTGCTTTTTGGGTCCCTCACCTTCATTATGTCCGAGCATCATGTTGGGCTCCATGTGGGAAGCGACGCCAGCGGCGAGCACGGACAGTGCAAACAGCCAGGAAGCTCCGCCGCTGCATGCGCTGAGGAGCGTGTTGTAGGTGAAGATGTCCTCAGGGTTAAGGTGCAGGTGCGGAGGAGGTTTCTCAGGACTATTCAATGCAGGGCGTTTTGGGTTAGTGAGAGCCTTTAGGTAGAATGTCTGTAAGATTTGAACTATCGAAACCTACTTCGCTGTACGACCCCTGTAAAGTTCGATATTGGGGTCCGCAATCATGACTCGAAAACAATAGGCTAGGATAGTTCAAGGTAGGGTTTAGGCTTTCGGTAACAATTTCTGTTTTAGTTGTAAGGTGTGCCGCGCAACGAGGGCCCTGGAGTCTTCGGGTGAGGTAAACACCCAGATCTTCCGAATCGAGAAGCTCGGCAGCCAGACCTTCCAACAATCCCGAAATTGAGGAATATACCTTACATCACATCACGCATCCAAACCGTAATTCTCCTGCTGTAATTGTGGGAGATATTCCTAAATTAAGGGTTTTTGGAAGGTCTAGGTGGCAATGCCTCTTGCAGCCTGCACCGTCGCAAACCACGAGACCTGAATGACGTGTCAGTGCCCTACCCAGACCTTCCAAAATCCCTTAATTAAGGAATATACCTTAAAATATAGTAGGATCCTTAATATGATTTAAGGTATATTCCTTAATTAAGGGGTTTTGGAAGGTCTGGGTAGGGCCGACCCAACCAGCTCACTTTCGTGAACCCTGTACCTTAGAAGCTGCCCCCACCCTGTAATAGTGACTATAAGGACTATATAGGATTATATTAGGGCCCTATTATATTCCTATTATACCACTATTACAGGGTGGGGGCAGCTTCTAACCTGTACCCCAAACCCTAGAACCTTGCAGCCTGAACCCCAAACCCCTTGAAGGCGTCAACCAACACCACCCAAATCTCTTTATCCCCAAAACCGTGCTCAATCCGAGGAACAACCCAAAGATCTTCAACAACGCAGGAACAAAACACAAATCAGGAAAACACACAAACAACACGAACCATCTGCATCCCAAAATAGAACTAGGATGCCTAATAAGCTAGGAATAAAAAGGGCTCCCTTGTTGGTATTGGGTAAATCCGCCGAGGCCACAGGCCCAGGCGTTTTGGTGGTTACCTCAGGTACCCTCCACCTAATCCTCCTCCCTGCAGTCCAAAAGTTTGGGGACACCCTGTTTTTGCGCTCGTTTGCCACCCCCTTGCCCGGCCTCCCCTCATTTTCTTTGATTTGCGGGCCTACCCGCCCTCCCAGGCCTCCTCCCCCCTCTTTTTTTCCTCCACCCCCCCTCCCTCCCCCCTCCCCCCCCCCCCCTCCCCCCCCCCTCCCCCACCCCCCCCCCCCCCCCCCCCCCCCCCCCCCCTTTTTCTTCCCTCTTTCCTGCTCCCACTTCTTCTCCCCGGCCCTCGTTTCGTCTTCCTCGCCCCCGCTTTGGCTTTTGCGTCGTCAATCCACTGCCTGTCTTTCTTTTCAGGCTCTTTCTGTGTTGTTTTTTCTTGCTCCGGGCGGCATGGCTGGAAGGCCTTTAACCGGTTACAGGCCCAGGCGTCTTGGTGGTTACCTCAGGTACCCTCCACCTAATCCTCCTCCCTGCAGTCCAAATGTTTGGGGACACCCGTTTTTTGCGCTCATTTGCCACCCCCTTGTC
Organism: Symbiodinium sp. CCMP2592; assembly: GCA_905221615.1. NCBI lineage: Eukaryota > Dinophyceae > Suessiales > Symbiodiniaceae > Symbiodinium > Symbiodinium sp. CCMP2592. The sequence goes on from CAJNDT010006135.1 coordinate 1,714,631, forward strand.
CGGCTCCCCCCCTCCCCGACACTCCCGCTTAGCATGCTGTATACAACATCCACTGCCGCCTCGCCCTGCCGCTACAGAGCCGAGGCGGGCGGCGTAGCGTTAAAATTAATAAGGAATCGAGTCTACAAAAAAGGGAATAAGGCTGCTACTGGGCATCCCCAAATAGAAACACAACACTACACCCTTGTCTTTGAGCCATGCTTCGGGCTCCAGGTGCTTGGCCACCAGCTTTCCCTCCAGTTTGGGTTTAGGGTACATTGTTTTTGTGAAGGGTCAGGTTGCAGTATGTAGCTACTTTTAGTATAGACAGAAAGATAAATTGATAGATAGATAGGTAGATAGATAGACAGCCAGATACATAGATGGATCGACAGGTAGCTAGCTAGCTAGCTAGATAGATAGGTAAACAGATAGATGGATAGATAGATAGATGGAGAGAGAGAGAGAGAGAGAGAGAGAGAGAGAGAGAGAGATATCGCGAGACAGGTAGATCGTTTAGGTAGGTAGATCGATAGATAGATAGTGTGATACTTGAGTAAGCTTCTTGCCAAGGAGCTTCATGCAAGTTTCCCAGTGTAAGGTACAGTTGTTTTACTTGGGCTGAGTGCATTTTCATAGGTGTACTCCCTCGGAATTTAGACACCTCGGAAACGAAAACCCTGAATCTAGAACCTCTAGGAATCTTAACGCCGTGCTGCACATCTCAAACGATCATAGATGTCCTAATGGCCAAGAGAATATGTTTCTTCACCCCCTCAGACACTGAGCCCGCTTGAAAAGCCCTAATTCCCCTAGGCCCAAGAGTAACCTAGGAACAAAAAGGGTGCCCTTTTTGGTTTAAAGGGGCTTATAAGGGAACCTGAACAATCAAAAAAAGGGAATAAGGGCCTGCTCTGGTCCTAGTCCCTGAATCCCGGAGGCACTCCTGAAGCCCACCCTAAGGCTCCCGGCTCTCTGGGGGAGGGTTTGGGAACCCGAAACACTGGAGGCACTCCTGAAGCCTAAACCCTAGATCCCGGCAGCCCTAGCCCCCGGGACTCCCCAAACGAACCCTGACACTCTGAAGCCCTGGATCCTCGGACAGATGTTAATATACAGTAGAAGCCAGAAAGTTGGAATATCATTATCGTAACCCCTTTAAGGTAAATTATAGGGGATCCTACCATTAATCCATATTCCAACTTTCTGGAGTTCCCTGTGGGGGCCCTTGTGAACTGGCATGTGGTTCCTGAAATGGCCCGTATATATGGGCCTTACATGTAGTGACTAGAAGAGTGCTTGGGGCATAATCGACTAATATACGCAGGTACAGAAGGACAATATGTACAGGAATACTATGAGTATCTAATTTCGGTCCGACCCCTGTATTCCGCAGAAGGTCCACCAAATGCAGCGCTTCTTCCCAAGCGCGACCCTTTGCACAGGCGCCAAGAGCGGCATTGTATGCCTTGGCTCTCGAATCGTCGGCTGCAAGACCGAGAGGGATGACGAGGGGCTCAAGGACGACATGATCCCTAAAGGGCTTCAATGTCTATATACCTAGTTCATGGTTGGGATAGGATTATGAATTTAAACTTTTATTCCTTATTGGATTTAAGTACCCATATACATGTAAAATGCTACCCAACTATGACAAAGATACCCTGTAGAGATTCATGTATGAGGGTATAGGGCCCCTGCTTTAAAGGGCAATTTGGACTTAACCGCATCTCGAACCCCAAACGAAACTCAAAACTTCTCCAACTCGCAAACCTCCAAAACCCTACTTGTCGGGAATCATGGGGAACTGAAGGTTAACCTTTTTGGTTATATAGGGATTATGTAGGGACTATACTACCCAAACAAGGTTATTAAAGGATGCCTACTCTACTACTAGGAGACCTCAACCCAATCCCTAAACGGAGCCCTCGAAGGAACCCTCAGCAGAACCTACAGGGACCCCTTAAAGGAATCTCGACGAGAACAAGGTATCAAGAACAGAGCTGCGACCCCTCAAAGGAACCCTATTCTAATTCTCAAGGCCCATGTATTATAGAAGCCTATTGTAGGTCCCTTTCAAAAGAACCCTTCAAAGGATCCCTTCAAGGAACCCTCCTAAACCCTAAACCCTTACCGTAACAAGGACACAGCTGCGACCACATCCGCCTGTAGGACACTCTGCTCGAGCTCCTCGAGCCTGGGATTCTCCCCGGGCACCCTACCTTTCAGGGTCCTCTCCCAAGGGGTTTAGTAGGGTCTAGTAGGATTACGAGTTTAAGAGGGTTTATAACTTTAACGGTACTATAGGGTTTAGGGGTTTCTGGTTTGGGGTTTAGGGTTTAGTAAGGCGTATAGTTTATGCCTTGAGGCTCCTCAAGGTATCATGGGCTTTCAGGGGGAGGGTTTGGGGCTTTGGGGGCTCCATTGGATATCTAAGGGCTGTTCTGACAACGGGCTACTTCAGAAGAGCCGTTAAGGGCTACTGCAAGGATATCTTTAACGGTTGCTTCTAAATGGAAAGCAAACAAAAAGCAAGTAAGTGATAAGTAGACTGAAAAGTGCCCTAAGCGGCATCCTCATGGGGGTTATGGCACTTATATCTCTGCAGACCCTAGGGATCAAAATAACTCAAAAGCCTCTCTAGTATGGTCTTTGGGCCCAAAAGCCTGAATACATGAGTCCTTAGATCCCTAAACCCTATAGATCCCTTTAAAAGGACCCCTTATAGATCCCTTTAAAGGAACCCTATATATGAGCTCTTTGATCCCCAGGGAACGTGACTACTTGCTAAGTCCCCCGACCCTCCAAGCAGCGTTCCTTTTACGGTTCGGCGGGCTGCTCAATGGGCTCTTTGTTCAAGGTTGGGGAGTTTTGGGGGTAATATTCAAGGTTGTTTTTTTGAGCACCTTTTTGCGACTGCTGACGTCCTTGCCACCCGTCACAAGACCTAACGATCAGGCTGAGCTTTAGTCCAGAGTACACTTGCGTTTCTCCAGTGTGTGCATACGTATGTAGCATGGATGTATTTATACAAAAGGCAAGACGACCAATAAACCCTGTTTAAAGGACCGGAACCCTTTACCTTGCCCTAAGGGTCCAAGCAGTCCTTGTTTATGGTTGTTGCTACCTAAGAGGGCCCAAACATTCTCTAATAGTGAGTACTTTGGACCCTTAGGGCTCTTTTTTCGGGAATATAATACCCTCAATAATAGGATCCTTATGAAAAGATCCAAAAATGAGGCACGCTAATTCTCGGAAACTCCCACATGGACCCTTAAGGTACATTTTTTAAAAGGGCCAGAGCCCTTATAACCTTGTAATGAAGGCCAATGAGTTAAGGACAATTATCCCCGTGGAATGCTTATGCTTATGTGCTTGTAGGGGTCCCTAGGGTTCTTTATTAAATGGAACTCCAGAAAGTTGGAATATGGATTAATCGTAGGATGCCCTATAATTTACCTTAAAGGGGTTACGATAATGATATTCCAACTTTCTGGCTTCTACTGTAGGGCCAGAGGGCAAGACGACGGCGCGACGCCATGGAGCGGAGGCGATCGCGGAGGTGCGTCTTTGGAGGCTCGGCAAGCTGACGCTGAGCCATGCCGGCATGCAATGAGGGCTTTAAAGGGTTTAGGGTTTATGGTTTAGTGAAGGCTGTCTGGGGTGTAAGTTATGCTTTCTTTGGGGTTCGGGGTTTAGAGGTATAGGGTCTGTAGGTTGTAGGGGTTTAGGGGGATCAGGGTGTAGAGTTTAAGCTTTAAAGGGTTTAGGTTATGTTCTTGGGTGGTTTAGGGTTTGGGGGCTTAGGGTCTAAGGCTTAAGGGGCTTAGGGTTTAGAGTTTAGGGTCTATAGGGCTGTAAAGTAAAGGGTGTAGGTTATGCTTTCTTTGGGGGGCGGGGTTCGGGGTTTAGAGGTTTAGGGTCTGTAGGTTGTAGGGGTTTAACGGGATCAGGGTGTAGAGTTCAGGCTTTAAAGGGTTTAGGTTATGTTTTCGGGTGGTTTAGGGTTTTGGGGTTTAGGGTCTAGGGCTTGAGGGGCTTAGGGTTTAGAGTTTAGGGTCTATACGGCTTCGGCTTGCGGTTTAAGGGGCTTAGGGTCTGGACCTTGGGGGCTTAGAGTTTGGTGTTTGAGGGTTTTGGTATAGCGGGTTCGGTAACGGTTATTATACGGTCTTTCCATAAGTCTTCAAAAATGCTTTACAGGGCTTGTATATGACACTCATATTGGCGTCGCAGGCTTTTACAGTCTTCTATTGCCCTGAACCCGAAACCCCAAACTCCCTCAAGTCTTAAACTCTAAACCCCAACCTGTAAGCCCGAAGCTCAAAAGATTCGTTAGCCCTATACGTTAAGGCCAATGTATATACTATATGAGTACATGGACCCTTAGGCGAAGGTGTGTTGGATCCTCTGGGCTGATGGCTTGGACGTTCGAACTCAATGGCTGTCGGCGGAAGTGCGAACCTCAAAACCTGACCCCGGGAAGTGCGGAAGAAAATGACAATTTCCTGGTTTGGGGCTGGTAGGGCTTTGGAGTTTGAGGGTTTAGGGTTTACGGCGGGTCGGCACTTAGGGGTTGCCCCAAACCCAACACTCAGTCATTACTATGCGAGACTGACAATGTGAGAGCAATCTGACACGGATGCTTCGTGATGTGATGAGCAATCTTGGCACTTCGACCCTAGAATTCTTGGGGCTAACCATTTGTTGTGGTCAGGATCCTACATGAAGAAACTAAGGTAACCAACGAAAGGTACTAAATTGTAGGGTCCATTCTTCCCTAAACCCCTAAACCACAAAGAAAGGTACTAAATTGTAGGGTCCATTCTTCCCTAAACCCCTAAACCACAAAGAAAGGTACTAAATTGTAGGGTCCATTCTTCCCTAAACCCCTAAACCACAAAGAAAGGTACTAAATTCTAGGGTCCATTCTTCCCTAAACCCCTAAACCACAAAGAAAGGTACTAAATTGTAGGGTCCATTCTTCCCTAAACCCCTAAACCACAAAGAAAGGTACTAAATTGTAGGGTCCATTCTTCCCTGAACCCCTAAACCACAAAGAAAGGTACTAAATTCTAGGGTCCATTCTTCCCTAAGCCCCTAAACCACAAAGAAAGGTACTAAATTGTAGGGTCCATTCTTCCCTAAACCCCTAAACCACAAAGAAAGGTACTAAATTGTAGGGTCCATTCTTCCCTAAACCCCTAAACCACAAAGAAAGGTACTAAATTGTAGGGTCCATTCTTCCCTAAACCCCTAAACCACAAAGAAAGGTACTAAATTGTAGGGTCCATTCTTCCCTAAACCCCTAAACCACAAAGAAAGGTACTAAATTGTAGGGTCCATTCTTCCCTAAACCCCTAAACCACAAAGAAAGGTACTAAATTCTAGGGTCCATTCTTCCCTAAACCCCTAAACCACAAAGAAAGGTACTAAATTGTAGGGTCCATTCTTCCCTAAACCCCTAAACCACAAAGAAAGGTACTAAATTGTAGGGTCCATTCTTCCCTAAACCCCTAAACCACAAAGAAAGGTACTAAACCCCTTACTAGGGTCCATTCTTCCCTAAACCCCTAAACCACAAAGAAAGGTACTAAATTGTAGGGTCCATTCTTCCCTAAACCCCTAAACCACAAAGAAAGGTACTAAATTCTAGGGTCCATTCTTCCCTAAACCCCTAAACCACAAAGAAAGGTACTAAATTGTAGGGTCCATTCTTCCCTAAACCCCTAAACCACAAAGAAAGGTACTAAATTCTAGGGTCCATTCTTCCCTAAACCCCTAAACAAAAAGCCCGAATCCCCCCCCCCCCCCAAGCCCTAAAACCCACTAGATCCGAAGCCCAAACCCCGGAACCCTAAACCCCTACCTACCCCTAAATCAAGGGTTTCCCTACGCATGCTGCCTCGCACTGCGTGCTCCAAAGATTTTTGCGTGCTGCCTCTGTAGCGCGCAAAACGCTGAGGTGGAATGCAGTATCGTTAGATAAAGCCAAAACTTCCCTAAACCACAAAATCACGGAGCATTCGTCAAAAAAGTGCGTGCTGCCTCGTTTTGAATACATGCGTGCTGCCTCACCTTCTCCTTGGACCGCGAGGTGGAATGCAAAAATCTTTGCAGCACGAAAGTCGAGGGAGCATGCGTAGGGAAACCCTTGACTAAAGGAACTTATAGAACCCCTACCCAGAGGGTCCAAGTACTCCCTATTATGGAACTTCAGGGCCATTTTAGCTACCAAAAACCATAAATAGCAACTACTTGGACCCTTAGGGCTATTGCATCCCTTTAACGCTAACATTGGGTCTCGGTGAAATGTGAGACAGTACAGCCATGAAGACTTGGGGTTTTCTAGGGCTACTTCCACAACTGCACCCCTGAACCCCCAGTGCAGAGCTCTCAACCCTTGACACCACCCCTTAAATATAAGGCCTAAAACCTAAGCCGAAAACCTTGAACCCTAAATATCCCTAAACACTAAAGCCTGCATTCCCAGATCCTGAAGCCCCAAAACCCTAAGCCCCTAAACCCTATAGATCCCTTTACAAGGACCCCTATCCCTATAGCTCCCCTTACTGAAGATTCTTGCGACAAGCCCAAAGCTGGACGGCCTCCTCTTTCCGCAGCGCGGCCATTGCTGCCTGGAGCTCCTCCACCACTTGGAAGGGCAGGGGACTTAGTAAGTTAGTTTGTAGGTTATAGGTAGAGTTATAAGTACCCTAAATGGAGTTACCCCATTTATAACCCTACATATAACCTACTTACTAAGTCCCCTGCCCCTCCAAGTACCCTGTCGTGCGCGGCTCGCTTCAGGGCTTGGGGCTTCGGGAATCCGGGTTCTTTCTTTAGGGTTTAGGGTTCAGGGTTGCAAGCATGGACCCTGGAACCTTTTATTCTGGGGCATTAAGAATTAGAACAGGGTTTGGGGGCCATCATACTACAGTTAAAATAAACGGAACACCACTAAACAGTATAGGTAGCTATTTACTTTATAGACCCTGCTAAGGAACCCCTTTAAAGGAACCCTACTCTAAGTGGACCCTAAGGAACCTACCTTTGTAGGGTTCCCTAATATAATTTCTTTATTATATAAGTCCTTAAAAGGTAGGTTACTTGGGTTGAGGTAGAAAAGCTCACTATCCGCAGTCCCGAACCCTGATAAGAACCACGCTTGGCCTTTGGAAGCTCGATGCCCATCTGTTGGGCTTCGTTCGACCTCGCATCTTCTCCGACATGGTTTAGGGTACAGGGTCTGAGGTTTGGCATTTGGAGCTTAGTGTTTAGGCTTCGGGGAATCGGGTATGGGGTGTACAGTGTAAGGTTGTATTGATTCTTGTGGGCCTTGGCTCACCTGTTGGTCCGAAGTAAGCACCTGTGCAGGATCTGCTTGCCCCCCGCAAGTACCTACTGTAGCGGGCCTTACAAATTGCAATAGAGCCTCGGGGAGTGTGATCTCAATCTACCTTCTAGAAGAGAGCCTGAGGGATGATATTGGCTGGTACAAATGCCCCGACATTACATAGGAACCCTTTGACGGTCCAGCAGGCACATATGAAACGGATCCAAGGAGAGGGAATATCTTGCAAAGATGGATTTTCCGAGATCAAGGTGAGATCCTGATCAGCAAGGAGCTTGGTTAGCTTTCTGGAAACCTGGACGGCCAGGCTTGCAGCAATGCCGGCGTCTCTGTGCCTGATGGCGAGAGGGACATCATCTTACCACAGGTCAACATGATCGACCCCGGCCAAACCTACAACAGACTTGATCGGACGATACGTCGCGAGCTTGGCGATAGTTGGCGCTAGGGGGCATCCTTGTAGTAATCCCGCACTCGGGTAGATGGCAAGCGAGGAGCAGTCCTCAGCAATGAGGCATCTGCGGCCGGTATACCGCTGCATTGCCAGCTCAAGCAGAGCCGGCGGGAACTTAAGCTCCTCCCCAACTTCAATGACCTTGTCATGATTGACCGAGTCGTAGCAGTGTTGAACATCGATAAACAAGCTGATGATCGTTTCACCTCGTTGCTCTGCATCCTCAGCCCTGACCAGTCTAGCCAAAGCGGGATCCAAACAGGTCCGGCTGGGCTGTACAGCATCAAAGGGAGCCTTGGGACCATGGTCTCGCAGCCAGGCCTGCAAGAAAGGACGCCGGATCTTGGCGTAAATGTGCCACAAAACAGAGGTTAGGGAGATTGGCCGTTTCTTGTCGCCCCATGCAGCATGCATGTGCAACATGCCGGCTTGAACGTCGCTGCGAAGGTGACTGAAAGCTGAGAATCCGAAAGGTGCCGAGCTTGTCCAAAACACCGTCCGAAGCAGTTTGAACCCTAAACCCCAAAACCCTAAGCCCCTAACACCTATAAACCCTAAACCCCTGAACCCTAAACCACCAAACCCTCAATCCTACATGCAAAAACCCAGACCCCCGGGAGGATCCAAAAAGTAGATCCCTTAATGGGGGTTCCTATAAAGTACCCTTAGTAGCATAGGGCCCCAAAATAGGGGATCTACTTTCTAGATCCTTTCGGGGGTCTGGGAAACCGCGAAGGAACGGCGAAACTTCGAAGTCGCCCCAAACACCTCCAAACGGTCAGAGCCCATACACTCCGGTGAACGGAGCAGAGGCATTTCCCAGACACCCCCGGGAGGATCTAGAAAGTAGATCCCCTAATTTAGGGCCCTATACTACTAAGGCTACTTTATAGTCACCCCCCCCCCCCCCACTAAGGGATCTACTTTTTGGATCCTCCCGGGGGTCTGGGTTAGGTTTGAGGGTTTAGGGCAATGTGCTTGACCAGCACAGCAGGCTTAGAATGTTTGGTATCTACGGCCCCTAAACCCAAAGCTCAAAAGCCGAAACCAAAAACCCTAAACCCAAAACCCAAAAACTAAAACCCTAAACCCAAAACCCTGAAGCCTAAACCCAAAACCCTAAACCATAAACAAAGGGGTTGGTAGTCTAAGCCCTGTGCCAGAAGGCCACACTCAGGCGGTCTGCGTCACTTAAGGCCGTGCAGAGGCAGCGCCAGATGCCCTGAACATGCTTCCGAGCTTGCGAATGGCTATAAAAAGCCTTTAATAGGTTAAGGGTTAAGGGTCCGAGCTTGCGAATGGCTAGAAAAGGCTGAAAATAGGTTAAGGGTCAAAGGTTTAGAGTCGTTTAGGGTTTATAAGGGCCTTGATCATTTGAATAGGGTGTTGGCGACTCAACCACACCAACCCCCCCACTCAAAACAACCACCCACGCCGCCCAAATTTATCACCTCCGCCACCCGCAAGTAAAACGGTAACCACACTCGCCCAAATCCAGCACCTGTTAGGAGATACAAATACCAACCATTCCGACCCGCCCCTACTACATGATTTGAGAGCTGATAAGTTGGACCCGAATCAACCACATTCTGAGCGAAACTTGCTCGTGGCATTGGTGCTACCCGGCAACAGTCTTACGGTTGATGATATAAATCCTGCATTACCTTAAGGACCCCAAACTATGGAAATTATGGTCTATTCCTTATTGTGGGTAGTGCAGGATTTGTATCATCAACCGTAGTACCATGTGTTTGAATGTTCTGTCTGGGGGCCTTGGGTCCCACTATAAGACAACTACTTAAAGGATCATGGGACTTAGTAAGGGTTCCTAAAGGGCGCCTTAAAGGGATCTGTAGGGTTCCTTAAAGGGATCTGTGGGGTTTAGGGCTTAGGGTTTAGGGTCTACTTGGAGGATCATGGGACTTAGTAAGGGTTCCTAAAGGGCGCCTTAAAGGGATCTATAGGGTTCCTTAATGGGATCTATGGGGTTTAGGGCTTAGGGTTTAGGGTCTACTTGGAGGATCATGGGACTTAGTAAGGGTTCCTAAAGGGCGCCTTAAAGGGATCTGTAGGGTTCCTTAAAGGGATCTATGGGGTTTAGGGCTTAGGGTTTAGGGTCTACTTGGAGGATCATGGGACTTAGTAAGTAGGTTATAATTGGGGTTATAAGTCCCCTAAGTGGGGTTATCCTAATTATAACCCTACTTATAACGTTACTTACTAAGTCCTATGAGCCTTCAAGTAGGGTAGGCAAAACAACGGACAACTGGAACTGGGTGAGGGTAGGCTGCAGCCTTTTCCGGGAATAGAGTTTAGGTTTAGGTCCCCGGTAGCCCTTTAAAAAAGGTACTACTGGGTTCGGGGGCTGGGCTATAGGATAAGCCTGATTTGGGGGATCTAGAAACATTTGGCTTTACCTTGTCCGACCCCAGCGACTTGAATCATGAACCCCTTAACACTCTGCCTACCATCAGGCTCTATCCTGCGACTTTAACCCGTTCACCTCATAGTTGGATGGTTGAAGGTTTCTGTTCCGTGCATTCCTAACCGAAAGGCTCGAAGAACTCATAGTTGAAGGTCGTAGGTGCAAGATTTATGTGCTGCACGGCTTCGGGGGCGATGTTTGATAATGTGGGAACCTGATTAAGCCACCTTGGGCCTTTATTGGGGTTCCTTATATGAATCCCAATATATTGGGGGTCATAGGCCCAGGGTGTCTTAATCAGGTTCCTACTTTAAACTGCTGAGGCCCGGTGCACCCTAAGCCCGCACTCTTAAACCAGCGAAAGCCCTCGCGGTCCAAGTACCCAGTCACCTAATCCAAAAGATTAACCTACAACCAAGCACGTAATTAGTAGGTCCTTGAGACCCCTGTAGCGAATCCCAGAAACATGGGCTGTCGGAGGATTAGGGCTAGGATCCATAATGCTTTACCTTAAAGGCATGAGGATTCTGATGTTCCAACTTTCTGGCACCCTTCCAAATCCCTACTGACCACGTCCTCTCTGACCCTCAGGGAAAAGTCAAGACCCCTGCCTCGCGCTCTTCTTCCTGACCCAGTATTAAGGGGGTTGTTGTTCAGGCTCTAGAAGGCCTACTAGGCCAGTAGCTGATAGTAGGCCTAATATCAAGGCCTTCGGCCTTGATATTAGGCCAGTGGCCAGTGGCCTACTTGCCTTCGGCAAGTAGGCCTAGGCATCATACTGGCCTTCGGGTTTAGGGTCAGGGGCTTGGGGCTTGGGGAGTCAGTTAAAGCTTTTGGGGTTTAGGCTGCAGTTTGGAAGGTGTTGGAAATCCCTAAACCCTGCAAGCCCTACCCCATTGCATGAATCTGACGTGAAACCCCTCGATTTCTTGAGCTGTGCGCGCATGTGACATGTGCCGGGCACTGCAACTGAGGTTCATGTACTTGCAGAGCATAGCCCGTAGTTGACGTCCCGGTGTCGCACAAGCGCAATTGAGATGAGCACTTATTCGAATCACTGGGCACTGTAAACTGCAGAAAAAGGTGCTCATGTCATTTCGTATCGGTCGCTGGAAACCCAAATATGTCTTAGAAGCTGCCCCCACCATAGTGGTATAATAGGAATATGATAGGACCCTAATATAATCCTTATAGTCACTACTACAGGGTGGGGGGGTATGTCCATAAAACTCAGAGCAGTAGAGTTCGACATCTGCTCAGCCGGACTCTAAAGGTTTAGGGTTTCGGGTTTAAGGTTTAAGGTTTAGGGGACTGTTGCTTGGCTCCTGCTTCCAGTTCACAGTAGGTGGTCGTCTATCGTTTTCTACGGTTGATGATATAAATCCTGCATTACCCATAATAAGGAATATACCATAATTCCCATATATCCCTGCTTGTGGGTAATGCAGGATGTATATCATCAACCGTAGGACCGTTGGTCTGGACGTCAGGGCTGCAATCATCAGAGTCACAACGCAAGCACCATTACCCAGTCTCGCCATCATCATGGAGAAAGTTTAGGGACATCACAACCACCATCGTCGTCACCAACATCTTTCCTCTTCCAGATCGACATTCGCAAAACCGCTGATCATTCAACAACAGAATTACCAAAGGCGGCATCAACATGACAGCAGTGATTGTCGTGCCCACTGGTCATTCTCAAACAGGGTCCAACTACGCAAAGATGCAGGCAATCTGTTGGAATCTGTTCACTGACCCTGTACCAGAGGTTGTAAACTAATAAGGGTCTCGCAACCTCCTATAATAAGACTCTGACCGCCCTTGAACAAAAAAACAAGAAGACAGCCATGACAACAACATTCGAAGGAAAGCACCTAAAGACAGATAACCAACACAGCACACGAACAGCAAACCAAAACTCCAACGCAAAATTAAACCCCCAACCCTATCAACCCTAAAAAGTCCAAAACCGAACACAAAACTCCAAAAACCCAACACCAACCACACACCCTCAAAACCCTAAACCTTTCGGGGAGCCTGTGACAACAAAGCCGTACTTGGAGGGTCGGGGGACTTAGTAACTGGTTATTTTAAAGACTTATAAGTACCATAACCCCAATTAGGACCCCTTTTAGGGTACTTATAAGTCTACTTACTACCTACTTACTAAGTCCCTCGACCCTCCAAGTAGTCCCTAGATCATGAGTCCGCAACCTTCAACCCGAGATCGAAGCCCTAAACCCTCAAAGCCCTTAAAGGGAACTCCAGAAAGTTGGAATATGGTTTCAGGGTAGGATACCTCATAATTTACCATGAAAGGTATAGGATAATCATATTCCAACTTTCTGGCGTTTACTTTAACCCTTAGACAACCCTGGATCGTTCAGCAAACACTAAAGCCCTAGAGAAGCCCGTCTAAACCCTTCGAGAAGAACCCTCAACACCCTAAACCTTTAAGGGAACTAAACCCTCATGTAATCTCATGTAATTAAGAACACCCTCAACCCAAGGGAAAAACCTGGGTTCTTCACAAAAAACGGGGCTTTCGGGCCGCCTGGCAGAGACCTTCGAGGCGTCCGGGGAGCTCGGGACCCAAGGGCAGGCCGACAGCTGCAGCTTCCTCCGGTATAATATATATATATATATATCCTTTAAAGGGATCTATAGGGGGTACCTTTAAGGGTCCAAAGGACCCGATAATTAGGTACTCGGTTTGGGGGTAGTAGGTATGTAGGTTAGGATATTGGAGAGTATATGCTAGGATCCCTACTTAAAGGCTCGTGGGACTTAGTAAGTAAGGTTAGTTATAAGTAGGCTATAATTAGGATAACCCCACTTAGGGCACTTATAACCCCAACTACAACCTACTTACTAAGTCCCATGATCCTCTAAGTACTGTTGATCCAAGGGTTGCTTTAAAGGGATCTATAAGGGTACCTTAAAAGGGGGCTCCATTAAGGGATCTATGAGGGTTTAGGGTTGATGATATATATCCTGCACTATACCCATAATAAGGAATATATGGGAAGTATGGTGTATTCCTCATTAGGGGTCATGCAGGATTTATATCATCAACAGTCCCATCTTGGGTGTCGGGGTTTAAGCTTTAGGTTTTGCTTTCAGTTGGCTGCCAAAATGGGGTTTAGGGTCTAGGAGTTTAAGTTGTAGGTTTACCTTTAGGCCGGGTTGACAAAATAGGGGTTTACGGCTTAGGGGGTTAAGGTTTAGGTTTTGCTTTAAGTTGGGTTGACAACAAAGAGGTTTAGGGCATAGGGTTCGGGGGTTTAGGGCTCAGGTCTTGCTTTAAGTTGCGTTGACGAAACAGTTAAGGTTTAGGTTTTGCTTTAAGTTGGGTTTGCAAAGTAGGGGTTTGGTGCTTGGGGGTTTAGGGTTGGGGCTTTGGGTTAAGCGCTGGGTTCAGTCTGCTGTGTTACAGTTGCTCAGGTTTTTTGAGGCGTTTAAGGATTTGACGAATGCAGCTGCCTCGGTTTTCGGGTTAACGGTGTTTGCCTGGGTTTAGGGCGTTCACGGCTTAGGGTGGCTTTAGAATTAAGGGCTCGCCCTCCTATTCTGCTGCCTTATTTCGGTTGTGGCATGTTATAGTTGTGCTTTCTTTTGGTGATGCGGGGATGGGTTAAGTTGCTTTGCCTAGGTTTTAGGGCTGTTAAGCTGTTGCTGGTTTTGATGGCTTTCAGGGTGTTTCGAGTTATTGGCTATGTTCTGTTTGCTTGAAATATTCGGCCCCGGGTATCTTTGTATAGTTTGGTGTTTTGGAGTTCTAGCCATGTATTGATTAGACTCTTTGTTTTGAGCATTGGGCATCAAAACTGCAATACTCAGAAGTCCATCTAGAGGAATGTTGTCAGCTGTTTGCTTGGCTCGCCAGCGTTGCTGGGGTTCTAAGCTGTTGTGTAGGCTGGTTAACTTGCTTGAATTGAAAGGGTTGTTGGGTTTGGTTGCCGCCAACCCAACATGCCAGGTGTGCTTCATATGCGGAGCCAACGGATGGGCTTTGTCCCGAGACTAGGTAATTACACAGGACCCGACAAGGCAAACAAAAATACTCTGTGCGAGTCCAATGCTCTGATAAGCCAAGACCCTAAATCAACCATGCGCAAGCAGCCGGCAAACTCTCCGAAGTGCTTTACCTAAACACCCAACGCACTCGATTAAGTAAAGCATCAAATCGCCCATGGACCCTTACATACTGCAAACGACCAGAACTCGTTTGGACACACCCTTGCGTTGGGTTACTGGGAAACTGTATGTGTACTTCAAAAATTTCCAACATAAAGACGCAAAAGAACACCTGGCGCCTCGGGAAAAAGGCACAAGGCTTATAATGCCCACTAAAGCAACACCCTGACCTGGCTTTTGAAACATCCTGTTGAGAACCCCCAATACAAAACCCTGGCTAAGCTTAACGAAGACAGAGTTTTCGGTGAAGACTCTCAAAACGGTCCTAAGTACCTACACAGATATTGGGGGTGCTTTCCCAAACCATGAACAGTAGTTCCCGAACCCTAAACCGTGTATTTCCTACTGTATGGCTCGCATTTTCCTAGTATGCTATTTTAATACGGCAGCCCTAAAATAATGAGGGCAAAAGGGTACTCCTTTCCTAGAGGCTCCCGATATACGCACTACTACCATTATGCAATTAGGTCCCTGCAACCATATTAATAGACTGGTCTTCTGGTACCTTATTCCATGATGGTAGTACATGTGGACCCTCTGGGTTAGCCCTCCAACCCTAAACCCTGAAATCATATCCTTAGGTACCCTGAAGGATAAGAAGGCCCTACCCTAAGGCTCCTCGACCCCCCCTTTAGTGAAATCCCAAACCTTAGCCCCCTTAGGGTAAAGGAACCCTTGAATCATAGGGATCCTTAGGGGTGTAGGGGGAGGGGGGGTAGGGGGCCGAAAGGCCCATAAAAAGGACAAAAAAGGCCTATGAAAGGAAATATAGTCCCCTACACCCCTCCTCCTGGACCCTCGTAGTGAAATCCCAAACCTTCGCCCCCAAAGCCCAAACCCTCCCCCAGAGAGCCCATGACCCCTTTGGGAGCCTTAGGGTAAAGGCACCCTTTAAGGACCAAGGTTTCACTGTTGAAGCCTCCAGGGCCGCCGCCAGGACGCTGGCGGGCACGCTCGCCCCACGCTCGCCCACGAGGGGCTCAAGCATCTCGGAAGCTTTGCTGTGCCCAAAGGTTTTAAGGGGTTCCTGTAAAGGGATCTCGAAGGGTTCCTTTAAAGGGCTCTTTCCGGGTTCGTTTAAAGGGATCTAAGGTTTGCTGCGCGCACGGGTTTGAGGGGTTTGAGGTTTATGAAGCCGTAGTATTCCGGCAACACCTCATGCACGGAATTGCAGTGCAAAGTTCCCATACTCTACCTGGACGCTAGAATGTAGTTGTTGTTGCTGATGTCCTCGTTGCTTTATGCTTGCAATGCCCCTTACAGAAGCCCTTAAACACCGAAACGGAAACCTGACCCCTAACTACTGTAAACCCTTTGAAATACAGCCCAAAAGTATTACATCTTAGTGTCTACTTAAAAGTCGGGTTACAAGTTCAGCACGACGCGAACCCTTAACGGGTTTAAGGTTCCGGTTCAAAGATAGGGATTTATACTATAAGGATATAGGGCCCCCTACATTTAAGCGTCAGTTAGCCCTTAAGGTTGTCCCTAAACCCTAAATCCCTAAATCCCTGAACCCACCCACCCAGCGAAGCCTGTCGCACCGCTTGCTCGGCGGAAGTTGCGGGATCCTGGCGATTCGGGATTCCCAGTCCGAGTCCCTACTCGGAGATACGAAAACCTTACCGTGTTAAGGGTTCCCTTAACTCAGAGGGTCCACGTACCCAAGTAGTAGGGTTTCAGGTCCCCAAATCCATACACTGAATGGTTTTTGGACCTTGAAACCCTACTATTTGGGTACTTGGACCCTTAAGGTTAAGGCTTCCTTTAAAGGCTCCGTTAAAGGTTCCCTTAAGGGTTCCTTTAAGGGTTCCGTTAGGGGTTCCTTTCAGGGATCTCTATAGATTTTAGGCTTCAGGGCCTATGTTTAGGGTTTATGGGTGTACTTGGGGGGTCGGAGGACTTAGAAAGCAGGGCTCCTTAGAGGGATCCTTAAAGAGCTCCTTCAGAAGGATCAAAAAGGGGGTTATAGGGGGATAGATAAGGGAGGTATAGGACGACTTAGTAAGTAGGTCACAAAGCAGACTTATAAGTGCCCAAAGTGGGATCCTAATTGAGTCAATAAATCTCCACGTAATAATTCCCCCAACCCTCCAAGTAAGCCCTAAGCCCCGAGCTCTACAGGCACTTGTAGAAGCCCTTACAGTGAACCTGGTAGGCAAGAACAAGAAACGCCTAAGCCTCTACATATCAAAAGCATTCATGTGAGAATCATGGGCCCCAAAACCAAACTATTTGAGGTGGATTCTGGGCCCAAAGATCAAAGACTTATGGCAAGATGTCGGGTTGCTGGCCTATCTGTTGAGCCTTACGGTTACTCTCAACCGTAACACCTGAGCGCAGCTGTAGGGAGCGCGTGATGTATGCCTGAAGGAGCATAAGTTAAACCGGGTTCTGGGGTCGAATCTTGTAGCAGTGGATCAGGCAATCCACAGGAACAATTTTACAAGTTTGTTCTCATCCGTGGGTTGCCTTTACCACAGGGATCGAACTAGCCCAAAAACCTTGCATAGTGTAGTCTTTGGGCCCCAGAGCCTGAATACATGAGTCCTTAGATCCCTATGGACTTATAACACCTATAAACGCAAAGTAGCTCATTCTATAGCTAGGGTTTAAGGTTTGTCTATTCAGACCGAGAGCGCAAAGACTTGAACTTGTTTTTCCCTACGGCCGAGGGTTGAGTTGCACAGTAACTTTGCTGCGACAGCTTGCTTTCCCTGCAATGTCTGCACATGCAGCACCTAGGCTCTGCTAACCACCTGTCGCCGTGTCTTGGTCACCTTCAACAGCGGCTGCGCCCAGAGCCTCAAGACCTTCCCAAAGGGCCCTAGGTACTGTTATGGGGGATACTTTCCCAAATCATAATAGTAATTCCTAATATAGAAACCCTACATTCTACTATATAGGTACTTTGGACCCTTTGACCTTCGGCTTCTGTCTCACCCAAATCAAGCCTCGACACGGCCTCTGGATCCACCGCGCAGCCATTCTTCTTTTGGGCGGGGTCTTCTACTTTGACCGAGTCGATAATGGCCAAGGCTCACGTGGTTGGGCGTGGCAGCGGGGGGTGGGGCAGGGTGAGTAGTGGGAGGTGGTGGTGGTGGTGGTTGCTGTGTGGTGGTCGTGGAACTAGGGCTGCGTGGAGGGTACAGTGGACGGGGGAGCGGGTAAACCCTTACAGATGCCTTTAGAGGAACCCTTAGCCTTAGGGTAGTGAAAGGGCCCCTTTCAGGGTTCGTTTCAAGGGAAGTAAGGGCCGTTCAAGGGCAGGCCTGGTCCAGCCAGGAGGCGAACGAAGCAGCGAGGTTCTCTTCCTAGGAGTTCGGTAATTAGAGGTTTAAGGTTTACGGGTATGAGGGGTTTTAGGGTTTAGGGCTTTCAAGTTTAGGAATTTGAGGGTTTTAGGGTTTAGGGCTTTAAGGTTTAGGGTTTTTAGGGTTTTAAAGTTTAGGGATTTTAGGGCTTTAGAACTTTTGGGTTTAGCGCTTTGAAGTCTAGGGACTAGGGTTTAGGGAGACCTTTATAGTAACCCTCAAGTTGTAGCCCAAAGGGTCCGCATACCCAAATAGTAGGGTCTTAGGTGCCAAAATCCATACTCTGAATGGTTTTTGGTAGGTACTTTGGTGTTATTAGGCTAAGTTTGCAAGATGCCTCTGTCCTTGTAGGATTTGGGTTCAGAGGGGCTGTGGGAAGGTTCTATTCCCAGGAGTCAGGTAATTAGGCTAAGTATGTAAGATGCCCCTGTCCTTATAGGATTTGGGCTTTAGGGTTTAGCAATGTTCTCTTCCAAGGAGTTAGGTAGTTAGGCTAAGCATATACGATGCCTCTATCCTTATACGGTTTAGGGTCTAGGGTTCAGCAATGTTCTCATCCAAGGAGTTAGGTAGTTAGGCTAAGTATGTAAGAAGCCCCTATCCTTATACGGTTTAGGGTTTAGGGTTTGGCAAGGTTCTCTTCCTAGGAGTGAAGTGATTAGGCTCAATATGTAAGATGCCCCTATCCTTATAGGGTCTAGGGTTGAGGGTATAGGATATCAGAATTTAGAGTTTGGCAAGATTCTCTTCCTAGGGGGTAGGTAATTAGGCTAAGAGGCCCCTATCCTTATCGGGCTTAGGGTTGAGAGTTTAGGATTTAGGATTTGGCAAGATTCTCTGCCTGGCAGTTAGGTTTTGCGGATTAGGGTGACCCTTGTAGTATCCCTTAGAGGACCCTTTAGAGTTCAATAGCTTTAGCTTTAGAAGGCTTTTTGACAGGTCTTACCTCATAGAAAAGTGAAGGAACCCTTACAGTAACCCGTAAACGGACGCTTAGAGGTACTTTCAAGGTCCTCTCCTCGGGAGACAGATAAACCAATACAAGGGGCCTTCAGCTTAGGGGTCTCATAAGTCGTTGTATGGGCCTAAGGGCATTACCACTATGGGCTATTAGACCTTATGGGTACCTTATTCTACCCTTAATAGGGTCCTAATAGGGATCTTTAGGGTATAGTAGCCCATAGTGGTATATGGGTTTTTTGGGGTTTAAGGCTCAAGGGCATATAGGGTCTTTTTACAGGGTTTAGAAGGTTCTCTTCCTCGGGAGACCTTCAACCCTACACCCTAAACAAACTAGTACAGGGTCCTTTTGTCTAAGGGTCTTTGTGAGGAAAGGTAAGCGCTCTATAATGCGGTTGGTACAAGGTCTTATAAGGGTTCTCTTTCTCGGGAGACAAATATACTGGTACAGGGGCGTTTTTGTCTAAGGGTCGCGGTTTGGGGTTGAGAGTCTATATACTAGTACTATTGGCATTAGTGTTCAGATGCACTAGTACTAGCTTGAGCATTGGTAAAAATCCATGCTGCAAGAGTCATGTACTTTGTTACAAGGGCTTCGGGGTGGGGAGATATAAGAGCCAACGTGAAACAGGATTTGGCTTCCGGGGGAGATCTTGATGGACCTAGAAAGTCTTCTAACCCTAAATTATATGGGAGCTCTGGACTCACACTAGATTCCCAGATTTCCAAACCTGATATTACCCCTAAGGCCGTCTGAAAGGAGCCCTTCTGAACGCATTCAAACATCCGAAACCGAGCCTAGCTGCAATCGACAGGCGGAGGTCGTGCACAGCTGCGACCTTGCGATGGGCAAGGTCAGAGATCCTATATTAGGCAAGGTTCCGGGACTATGTCCAAGTACCCAAATAGTAGGGTTTTCGGTGCCAAAATCCATACTCTGAATGGTTTTCGGAACTTGAAACCCTACTATTTGCGTACTTGGACCCTTAGGGTATAATTAGGTTGGTTATTTGCGGGCGTGTTTCGCGCTTGAGCTGTGTCAGGTTTGGTTGAATCGTGCTTCTGCCTCGATTTTCGAGCGTTACTTCAACGCATCTCATGCAGGCTTGGATGGTGTGTACCCTAGATCTTATATCCTGCACCAAGACGCACTTCGGAACAGTTATGAAACTTATGCCGCTATGAAGACCCTGCACGCTAAACCCTAAACACCCTGCACCAAAACTCAATCACATGCAAAAAAGCCTCACCAATAATCTCGACCTGAAAACAGGACACTCTGAAACCAAGCCCAAGATTCTTTATACCTTTTCAATACCTTCGCACAACCTGAAAAGCCTTCGACCCCAAAACCAAAAAGCCACATCATGCCGCTGCCGAGTGTTGCAAACACTCCGCTCTAAGCTGCCCAGTCCGTACCCCACAACGAGATTAAACTCTCACCCTGAGAATCGACATCGCTAGCAGCCTCTAATAGCATGGCCTTAGTATATGAAGTAGGTTCAGTGTTCAGGAGCAGTCTCGGTTTTGAGGCTGTTTTGAAGGCTGCCTCAGTTCCCCAACAGGTCCTTTAGAATCAGGTTAGGATTTGACGGTTTCGGCTAACCTATACATTGCCCAAAGAGTTTACAGTTTATGTCATGAGCTACCAATTCTTTAAGCCTAGGCAGCGACCGGGGACGTATAAAGTACCTAAAGAACAAGTGCTTAGGCTTGGAATAGTAGCGCTGCAGGTTGATTCGCGTCCGGGGGGGGGGGGGGCCGTAAATGAACAACCCTATGCTAAAAACCCTAAACCCTAAACCCTATGCTAAAAACCCTAAACCCTAAACCCTATGCTAAAAACACTATATAGACGCTAAACCCTGACCCTAACTCCGACCTAAGCTTCAAACTCTCAAAGGCGATCATCAGCAGCTCACTACCTGGGACCCTCCCACAACGGTCATGGGAACCCTCATAGGAACCTGAGAGGACCCTTAGGGGTTCCTTAAAGGGTTCTTCGATGGGAATTTTAATAACCCTGTAAGCTCTGGAAGTCTTGAGCACTAAATCCGGATCCCTACACGCTATAGCAAAAGGCACGTGGAGAGCCCTCATGCCGAACTCCCTACAGCAACCTTAACTCTTCACCAACACCCCCTGGATGCGACACTCTCATCAACTTTTAACCTAAACCCTAGAACCAGTTCAGATGAATGAACTTTTAAGGTTGCTTACGAGGCTTACTACAAAAAGTTTAGGAGATGGGGATTGAGGGTTGAGGGTTTGAGGATAGAACCCTCATTCCTATAGAACCATTGTAGGAGCCCGTAGAGAGGGATGTATAGTATATATATATATATATATACATATATATATATATGTATATCGAAAACCCAAACCCAAACTCAAAACCCCTAAACCCAATAGAACCCTGATAGGACCTACGAACCCTACACATAGCCCGTAAAGACACAACTCCAAACCCAATAGAACCCTCACAGGAACCTTTCCTAGAATCCTGTACAGTTTGTGAACCCTGAAGCCTAAACCTTAAACTGCCTATACTCTAAACCCAGAACTAAAAACATCAAGCCAAACACACTATATCACTACAGCCTAAGCTTACCCCTAAACTCCAATCCTTCAACACCGTCAAACCGTATTTGGAAGGGCAGGGGACTTGGTAAGTAGGTTATAAGTAGAGTTATAAGTACCCTAAATGGAGTTACCCCAATTATAACCCTACTTAAACCTACTTACTAAGTCCCCTGCCCCTCCAAGTAGTAAACCCATAGCGCACCTGCTGGCGCAAGGATCGGAAGAGCGGAGGTTGCGCTGCCGCCACCGCGGCTGTGCCTGACGAGCTCGGCAGTTGTGCTGGGCTTTGGGCGCGTTCGAACGACTTAAGGTTCAGGGTTTAAGGGTTGAGAGTTTGGAGGCTTGCGGTTTAGGGTTTAGGGGTGAGGAGTTTAGGGCTTAGGGCTTCGAGGCTTTATCGCCCTAAAGGTCCAAGTACCCGAATAGCGGGGTGGTACCCACACCACTCTTGGTTCGGAATTCGGGACCGAAAACCTACTTTTGGGTACTCGGGCCCTCTGGGTTAAGGTTGTGGGTTAGGGTTTAGGGCTCACGCATTGGGGTTTTGGGGCCTAGGCTTTGGGGTGTGGTTCAGCGTGTAGAGCTTGGTTTCTGTTCTTTATAAGGCTCTTCAGGACTTTCTTCTAAGGTTTCTGCTTGAAGTTTCGCTGGAACGGCTGTGATAAGAGGGGCCTGCCAACTTAGAGAAGGATCCTTTGGATATCACAGCGCAATTTTGCAGAGACTATCCTGAGTGATGATCTCGCACTATGAGGCGTCACATATATGAGTATCTTTGGGGGCAGGCAGGTTGTTCGATGTCTATTCTGCTTATTGGTCACCTCTGCAAAGGACAATCTTGCTATAACACCCCTGTAGAAGAACCCTACTTGTCCAGTATCCTGGGGAAGTAAGGTTGATAAGCCTTTTTAAGTGTATAACCCTAGGGATCAAAATCGCCCGAAAGCCTCATGTGGTATGGTCTTTGGGCCTTAATATATGAGTCCTTGGATCCCTACGGTGTATAAATATAGGGGTCATAGTACCCCCAAAACGGTCAAAACTTACCCACTCTACTACTAAGGAACCCCCTGCCTTAGACCCTGTTTACCCTAACCGTCGAGAGCTCCCGACTCCCGACAAAAAGTTCAAGGCTTAGGGATTAGGAGCTGGGGCTTCGAATGTCACAAGTAATGAAAGCTCCAGCACACTGAAACCTAACCCTGAAGGTCATCAAAAATGCTAACCCCCTACATCCTGCCCGAACCACAGCAGCCCTGCCCTAAACCTCAAACCCTGAACCCTCAACAGTACACCCTAAACCCTAAGCCCTAAACCCTACGGGACCTCTATAAGAAATCGCAACATGGAGACTGCCTAGGATTGAAATAGGCTTAGGCCAGCCCAACTGTCTGTGGGCTTGATCACTATAAGACCTGAACAAAGCCACGGTTTAGAGTTTAGGGGTTTAGGAGTTGAGACTTCTAAACCCCACACCCTGCACCCTAAACGATCCTTGAAGGAACCCCTGACCCTAAACCCTAAACCCTAAACCCTAAACCAAGGAGCCTGCCACTCAAACCCTCAAACCTCGGGCCCTAGAATGCCTGTCAGCTCTGCTTGCGGCGGCGGCGACACCTGCAGGAACCCTCAACCCAAAACTCTAAACCGACTCTGGGAAAAATCTGGGGCTTTTGGGTCTTATAGGTTTAGTGTTTGGGCATGTAGAGTTTAGGGTTTCAGTGTTGACAGTTGCATGACTTCAGGGTTTGAGGATGGGGGTTTTAGGGTTTTTGGGTTTATGTGGTTGGCTTTAGCCCTAAACCTGCAACCCTGAGCCCTATAAACCTTAACTCATAAACCACAAACCTAAACCTAAGCCCTAAACCCTAGACACCAAACCTAAGCCTACGCAGCCTACCCCTTCAACCGTGTGCCCTAAGCCCTAACCCATAAGACACGAACCTAAACCTAAGCCCTAAACCTTCAACCCTGAGGCCTAGGAGCCCTAACCCAAAAAAACCAGACCTAAACTGAAGCCCTAGACCTTCAACTCTGAGCCCTGAACCCTAACTCATAAACCACAAACCTAAACCCCAGCCCTAAACCTCAACCCTACTTGGAGGGGCAGGGGACGTAGGTTGTAAGTAGAGATATAAGTACACTAAATGGGGTTACCCCAATTATAACCTACTTATAACCTACTTACAAGTCCCCTGCCCCTCCAAGCAGGTCCCTATACAGCCACAATAATAAGGATGGTCGATTAAGTTTCGGACCTATTTCCAAGTAGGCCCCAAGCGCTTCTGAAAGTCCGAGCCTTCGCACTTCTCTGCTCCGAGGCTATCTCTTCCTCGGTCTGAACTTGGTTTGGAGTTAAGGGTTTTGGGTCTAGGGTTTGGAGTTAAGGGTTTTGAGTCTAAGGGTTTAACTTAAGGTCCAGGCTTCACGGCTTAGGGTTTAAGATTTAGGGTTGAGGGTTTGGAGTTAAGGGTTTAGGGTTTAAGATTAAGGTTCAGGGTTTAGGGTTTGGAGTTAAGGGTTTAGGGTTTAGGGTTTAAGGTTTGGAGCCAGCCCTAAGGGTCCAAGTAGTCCTCGTTTATGGGCTTTCGGTACCTAAAAGGGCCCTAAGGTCAAGGGTTGACATGAGCCCTAAATAACCTACCCTTGAAAGACTCTAGTTCATGGTTGGGATAGGATTAAACATTTACATGTTTATTCCTTATTGGGTTTAAGTACCCATAAATACGTAAAATGTTACCCTACTTTGACAAAGAAGTCATGCGGGAAGGTAGGTTCTTGTGGGGTCCACGCAGAGTTTATGCGGATTCGGATTTAGGGTCTATAGGGCTTAGGCAGTAATAGGATGTTGGAGTTTAGGATTTAAGATAATTCAACCTTGTTAAAGGATTGGGATCCAGGATCTGAGACTAGATTAAGGGTTTAGGGTTTGACGGTTTAGGGGTTTAGGGTTGAGGGTTCGTTCGGTTTCTTTTCCGGGTTCCTTTGCGGAGTCCTTCAAAAGACCTTGGGACCCTGTCCGACAAAGGACCCTGGGTATCTGAAGACCCTGTGTACACAGGCTGTTTAATGTACACTAGACTAGGTAATTATTTGTTGATTAGAATAGGGGTTCCCTTTAAAGGGATCTACAAGGGATCTAGAATAAAGGTACTAGTACATAGGGGGGCCTTGTTAATTAGACTAGGTATTTGGGGTATATTAGACTAGTATATTACAATAAGGAACACCCCCAAAAATAGTATTGGTAATTATTTAGGCCCCGGCATTATATGTACGTTGTACATATAATGCAGGGGCCTAAATAAGTACCAATACTATTTAGGGGGGCTCCTTATTGCAATATAATAGTCTAATATACCCCAAATACCTAGTCTAATTAACAAGGCCCCTGTATACTAGCACCCTTATTATAGATCCCTTTCGAGGGAACCCCTTTTTTAATCAATAAGGCCCCTATATTAAACCCCTGCGTAGCATACTAAACCCATCCAACAAGATGCACCAAACCAGTCCCTCCTGCTTCGGTGTCGCAATACTGAGCACTCCGGTTGATGATACAGACCCAAAACGAACAAAAGATAACCCCAAACTTGCCGTAACCCTTGGGGACGTGAAGCCTGGTTTACGGTTCTCAATTGTTCTTATAGCGGTATGAATGATGATATAAACCCTGCATTACCCATAATGAGGAATATACCATAATTCCCATAGTTTAGGGTCTTTAAGTCCTTAAGGTAATGCAGGATTTATATCATCTACCGTAAGGATTACGTTAGCATTTTGCAATTCTCACATACCCCGCCCTCAATGACTATCACAACTAGTTCCTGAAGGTGGTACAGGGATTGCAAAGCCAATGCCTCGAAGAACAAACATCGTAGCACGGAGGTGCTCGCAAGTTAAGAACCCCGAGAGTCCAAGTACCCATGCAAACGGTCACAAACAATAGGGGTTTACGCCCCAAATTCCATACTCTGAAGGGGCTTTTGCACCTGAAACCTGGCTAAACCCTAAACCCTAAACCCTAAACCCTCTTGCGCATGTGGGTTCTTCGGGGAACAAGGCTTTTAAATCAGGGATGTCTGGGTTCTCTTGATATGGGCCAAAAGCAACGCTCAAAGGAGTCTCTTCGAGTGACACACTCTCCTGTAGGACTGCATGAATCGGGTTAGGGTTTACAGTTTAGGGTTTAGGGTTTACGGTTTAGGGTTCAGGGTTTAGGGTTTAAGGTTCAAGGTTTAGGGTTTACGGTTTAGGGTTTAAAGGGAATCTGTGTGGCCGAAAGAGTGTCAAAGGGCTGGGGGCATAGCACTTATGGAGGGCTTTAAATGGTTGCTTAGCTGCAGTTATTCGGGTCCTGCAACGAAGTATCGTTTGGGAGTGATTTACCTTTTGCCACATTCATGCTGGGCATGGGATCAACCTGTGCTGAGACTCTCCGTCATCCACCTCGATGACGACGGAGGACTTTGCAGATGAATCGGAAGCTTTTGCAACCTGAAACGAAAGAAGGGGCTACTCCGATAATAGGGCTGTAGTGGAGGACACTGGAGATTATGAATGAAATTGCCAAGCAGCGTTTTAGGCTGGAAATGCGTTTTGCATTCGATTTGCTGTCTCATATGGAAACCTCATATCAACTCAGGCACCTTCAACAGCCCTCAAATGAAGTTTGAACAGCTCAAAACTTGAAGCAACGCAAAACAACGGATTGTGCCGATGCAGCCACAAACCCAAGGCGCGTGCATGTAAGCAGTCCTTTCCAGGTCGCGTCGTTAATTCCGTTACTTCCAGGTGACGTCGTATGACCTCACTATAATTTCCCCAGAAGGACGTCTCACAAAAGCTGTCATGGTGCAAATTGGCTTTGCCCAGCATCTCACATCTGGCGACCCCGAAAACATGCACCATGGCCCAAACTCCTTATCGGAAACGGCCCTGAATTCAATGTACTGTCTAACCTTACTAAGCCTACGGGAACGACATTATCAACAACAACTATACTTGATACTCAAACTAGACCCCCGCCGCCTAACAATGCTTATCAGTTCGAGCTCGGGAATAACAGCTTCTATAGCTCCCCCTAGTTGCAACAGCAGCAGGCATTGCAGGGGCTCATGCTCCCGAAGAGTGAAGTTGTAGAAGCTTGCTCGCTTGCTGAACATAATTGTCACAACGGATGAAACTGCAGAGCCTCCAGCCTCGAAGCTGCGACAGCAGCTAAAGATGGAAACTCGACACGGAAGAACTTCATTATTGTTTGCACCGTGCAAAAATGCAGGTGCTGCTGTGAAAGTTTTGACACCCTCAAACATTGAACCCATAGCGCCAACCCGAGTAATTAGGTAGAAAGATGCTGATACTAACGAGATCACACTGACAACTTTTGATGCAAACTCGGAAGAAATGCCCATGGATCCAATCAAGAAATTCGGGCAAGCCTTCGCAACCGGCGAGGGCGCTGATTCTTGTCTCGGAACATCCTCAGTTCAAGATCGACTGGTTAGCCCGTAGCCCTACGGTATGACCCGCAGACCCGTGTAAGCGTCGTGGATGGGAGCTTGTGGCAAAACCTGTTATGTGGGGGCATGTGCGTGTGCGTCTGTGTTTGTGTCGCGAGCTTGGAGTTTTCGAGGCTCGTCGCCATAAAACAGTGAAGTTGCCACTGCAAACCATGTTATATGACAGGCAATCCTTCTGATGTCGACTCTAAACCAGCTACTTCGCTACTGCATGATCTCACAAAGGATGGTATTCGGGTCTGGTGTACACCTCGCTGAAATCCAATCTTTTCCCGCCTGAAAACCCTGCCATGTTCACCTGGTACCAACCCCGATCCGGCTTCAGCTTGTCACACACCCAAATAAATAGTACCTTAACCTACCAAAACCTACAAAAAAGTCGTCCCTATAAATTCCATATTAGGGTTTAAAATAAGAACCTACAGAAAGGTAGGGTTTGGTAGGTTAAGGTAGGGACCCTAGGGAATAGGCATCTAAACTCCTACTATAAAGTCTTATCACTACTCTGCCAGGGCTCGCCGCTGTCTCTGCTGGGCGTGGCCACCGTCAGGGCCCCCTGCAAGGAGCTTACAGAATTCGAACAGAAATGTATTTGGCAGCTACTTGACGATACGTGTGATAATTTGTTGCATGATGCTTAGAGCTGCCTTGAGGGTCCGACGTAAGATGCAAACATGAATGTTCACGTCACGGTCTGCCGCTCAACCCAACGAACATCTGTAGCACCACAAACCCACGCAAAACGCTGCGACGCGCGATGACGCTAAGGACACTGAATGCAACGTCTTCGGCATCGGAAACGGAATCTCTGAACCCACAGCCGGCGTATTGTGACCCAAATCCAAGAGGAAGAGAAAGAGAGAGAGAGAGAGAGCACTGGTCCAACGAATGCTCACTGTAGTCCATCACGCTGTTGTGGCAGCTTGAGGCAGAATGCTTTGGTCGCAACGCAATCCCTACGGGTCCATGTACTCATATAGCATATACTTGGGGCCCAATGTACCTATATAGGGAGTACTTTAAGGCCAATGTATATACTATGTGAGTACATGGACCCTTAGGGAATGTTGCTGGACATCGACTGGAGTGAACACTTTGCACGGACCGTTCTGGCATGCGCCTGGGCACTCCCATGCACTCGCCTCGCAGTGATGAATTCCCTACTGTGTTCGTACTCATAGTCGATCTGTCTTGCAATACCATGGCCTAGGCAACATCCACCTGCGCCCCTATTTGCAAGGCTGGCTCGTGGACACAGAGCAGCTCTGGAGGAATTAGGGAAATGGGGGGTTGAGGTTTGCATATTTCATATGCTCCACTCCATGTTCGCTGTTTCGACATACACAACAAACTTTTGCAGCAGATGTTTACTGTATACCCGAAGAGAAATGCACCTCTCACACACGACGTGCAATGCCACAGGAAACTGTGCAGGGATGGGCGTCTGTTTAGCACTATCTCCGATTAAAAATATGTCGAAACCGCACGGCTCTTCCCCGACAGAGGTCAGCAACCACACAGGAACGGTCGGTATAGTATTGTCAGCAGCAAACCGATGACAGTCTAAGAGGCCGTCCATCGCACGTCAAATCCTCTGCATCTCGGGTCCCCAATCCTCCAAACCCTACAGAACTCCAAAATCTAAATCCCACACCGTCGCACCCCCGAAAAGCCTGAATCCTATCCTGAACCGCAAAGAGGCAAACTCCACAAATATGGCTGCTGGCTCCTCGCAATGATGGCAGCGCTCGTCGCACACAAATATTACCATAGCTTCCATATGTACTATCATTATGGATTTAGGTCCCCGAAGACATAGTATGCATGGTCTTTTGGGACCTAATTCCATGTTGGCACTTCTTTGATGGACCGTCTGGGTTGTTAGTCATATCAGGTGCTTACATGTAGAATAGGATTCTTTTCCAAGGACTCCTGCTAGGGTTCTAGGGAAAGCTTTCTTTTTAAGAGGTTTAATATAGGAGTATGAGTGCTACGGTTGATGATATGAACCCTGCATTACCCATAATAAGGAATATATGGGAATTTATGGTATATTCCTTATTATGGGTCATGCAGGATTTATATATCTCCACCGTGGGATCCCTTATAGTTTACCCTAAGGGCATGAGGATGATCATGCTCCAGCTTTCTCACTTCTGCTGTACTGTTTTGTAGTTTGGGGCTAGCCTCAAGAGAATACGACTTGACAGCATGAGGCTTTTGCACTGTTTTCAGCCATACGATCAAGGCAAAAGTTTAGGGTGTATGGCATGGTTTCTCTTTTATCCTATGGACCCTATAAGCCCAATTCCAAGACGTCCGCTCCGCAGGCAAGCGCTCCCAAATTGGAAAGGCGCCCGAGCGGAGTGCTGTGGATGTCTGAGTCTGAACAAGCAGTACTTACTTTATGTAAAAACCGCCTAGAACCTAATTACACCCTGAACCCTTACCCTAAGGGTCCATGTACCTAAATAGTATATATTCTGGCCCCAAAGTACCTATATAGGGACTACTTTATGGCCAAAGTATATCCTATTTAGGTATTTGGACCCTTAGGGTTACAGAGACTTCACAAACCGCTGTACGAGCAAACTCACCGGGATGAACCTCGACTCATGCAACACTCATGACATTAAGCCCTTCAACACCATTTTAGATCTTGTGCGGAACCCCATATGAACATGAACAAAACGATGCTTACCTAAGCCCTAGACCGAAAACCACCAAAAACGGAACCACTACAGTAAACCCTACACCCCGCACCATCCCTGAATTCTTGGCCCTGTACCCCCAAAGCTAAACCCCAAACACCCAAAACCCCTTACCCCTACCTGCCCTTGAAAGAACACGATAGAACCCCTCTGAATCACTTGAGCCCGAAAAGCCCAAAGCCCCGACCAAAAGCCGTCCTCTGTTTTCGGAAGAGGTCGGAGACGACGCCTGCACTTCTAAACCCAACGGGTCCTACGTACCAAGATTAATGGACTAAACTAAACCTGAAAACAGGGATTCAGGGCCTACTCTAGGTTCTAATAGAAAGTAGGGTTTGTGTATCGTACGAATTGCTACTAAACCCTAGACCCCAGACACTAGACCCTAAACCCTAATTAGACCCTAAACTTCGAAAGTATCCCCTATTTTGTGCTTAGGACCTTTTGGGAAAGGGCGCTGGGGCAGTCGTGACGGGGCCTGAAAGCATAGTTCCACAATGTACGGGGGTGGTATAGGTATATATATATATATATATAGAGAGAGAGGTGATGTGATGTTTTGGATTTAAGGCTTCAGGGAATTTAGGGGTTTTAAGGCTTAAGGCTTTAGAATCTTGGTTTCAGGGCTTTGTTTCCGGTTCTGTGGGCTTTAGACTGTGTGGTTTTGAATGGCTTTCTGGGCTTCATTTCAGGGCTCTGACTTAATATGGGGGGCCACGTACACATAATGATATACGCTCTCAAATACTGACCTACAAAGGTGCTTTTTGTATGCAGGTTTGCGGTTCTTCAGGGTATTGAAGTCTAACTCAAACACCCACATGTCCCAAAACCTGAACACCAAACTCTAAATTTACGTCGGTAGGCATTCGATTCAACCTTAACCCAGACCTTCCAAAATCCGTCACATAAGGAATATACCTTATAAATTATACTGGGATCCCTAATAAGATTTAAGGAATTTAGGAAGGTCTCGGAAACCCAAATCCCTAACAGGCCCCGCAAAACTTACCTTTGGTTAGTGGGGAATGGAGGAATGGGGTACAGTTATTCCTATTCTTACTTCCCTTCTTGCATTCCCTACTAACCAAAGGTAAGAAAAGGGATCCGCGCCTCAAAAGCCGTATATAGTATGGTCTCTGGGCCCAAAAGCCTTAATATATGAGTCCTTGTAGATCCCTAAACCCAAAAGTTCCCCTTAAAGGAACCCTTATAGATCCCTGTAAAGGAACCCTAAATGAGTCCTTGGATCCCTAGGGAAAGGGATCCGCGCCTCTTGCTCGGCTGGTTCTCCATCAAGGCATCGCTTCTAAGCACTACTTGGAAGGGCAGGGGACTTAGTAAGTAGGTTGGAAGTAGAGTTATAAGTACCCTAAACGGAGTTACCCCAATTATAACCCTACTTATAACCTACTTACTAAGTCCCCTGCCCTTCCAAGTAGACCTAAGAGTAACCTAGGAAACAAAAGGGTGCCCTTTTTTTGGTTTTAAGGGGGTTATAAGGGAACCCAAACCCACAAAAAAGGAACCAGGACCTCCTCTGATTCCCAGAGCAGATATGCCGTTCAGCCCTACCTGACCAGAGCCTACTCTTTTGTAGGGTTCCCATATACTCCATATCAGGGTTTATAACAAGAACCTACAAAAAGGTAGGGATTGTAGATATATATTTCATATTAAAGTTTTGTGACAAGAACCTAGGGTTTGGTAGTTAAGGTAAACTCTAAACCCAGCAACCCAGTTGGTCCTAAGCATCTGACCTTGGGCCCGTCGACTTAGCGATTTAGGGGCATCAGGCTCTAGCATTTAAGCTGTCGGGTTTTTGGTTGAGGGGGTTTGTGGCTTAGGGCCTAGCATTTGTGGTTCAGGTTTAAAGTTTAAGTCATATATTTATACAGAGATAGTTAGATAGGCCTAGTCTGCATTCGTCAAGCTGGTTGGAGAGGTTACACGGCAGCATCTAGGCTTTAGACCGCAAGCCCAAACTGCCACAATGAGAGCAGTTGGGAGCAACCTTGTGATCATTGAACTCAAGGCCAAAATCCTAGGCCAAACGGATTAGGGTTTGCAGGCATTAGGGTATAGAGGTTATTTGGCTTTTGAAGTTTAGTTGGAGGCATGTCTGGGTTGCAGGAGGGATTTATCTAGACTCTTGGATACTAAATTGGTATGCTACGAGGTTGTGATTTCCATCCGACTAGCTATTCAAGCCTCCGTGCTACTCCCTCTGCATGGCCCAAGCTGTGAGCCCGAGAAACAGCTTTGGCATGGCACACAATCAGTAACAACTTCGAAACTCTGACCCCGAAACCCAAACCCTAAGACCCTACACCCTAAATCCTAAAACACGAACATCCTAGGTTCTGGACCCGAGATGTTCTAAAGCCTGCGCCGAAACCCTAACCCTAAAAGCCCCCAAAAAGCCGAAGCCCCTGGGACTCGGGAGCTGCAAACCCTCATCCTAACCTCTGAATTGAGTACGGCCCCCACTCAGTGATAATTGAATAATATTCATAATATAGATATAGTAGGACCTTAAGAGTAGCCCTATTATAAACTCTTACTGTATGGGGGCCGTACCTAACCTCTGAACCTATGGCTTGTGCACCCAAAAAAAAATCCAAGAACCCAAAGGGGTCTAGGAACCTTCATGGGGGGGATAACTGCACAAACCATAAGTCCAAGAGAGTGATAAGGATGCAAGTATGTCCTTCAAGGATTGAGGTTGAAGGTTGAGTACGGTTGATGATAGAAATCCTGCATTACATTAAGGACCGTAAACTATGGGAATTATGGTACATCCCTTGTTATGGGTAATGCAGGATTTATATCATCAACCGGTAGGGACGGGCATTCTTGCGGTAAGTCGGAAGCCTCCGAGCAGGTCTTGCTCTGTCTTCATCACGGCCCTCAACCCCTGAACCCTAAACCTTAGAAGCTGCCTCCACCCTGTAATAGTGACTATAAGTATTATATTAGGGCCCTATTATATTCCTATTATACAACTATTACAGGGTGGGGGCCCCTTCTAACCTAAACCCCTAAACCTTAAACCCTAAACCAGAGGCTCCGCATAAACTACCATCATTATGGAATTAGGTCCCTCAAACCATAATATGACTGGTCTTTTGGGACCTTATTCCATCATGGTCGTGTATGTGGAGCCTCTAAGTTACAGTACTATTATCCCACCCTCAGATACCTAATGATTCCTAGGTGCTTAACTTGGACCTGTGCAAGCTGAAGGCTTTGGGTGCAGGCACCCTTTGAAGTGTAGGCGTTGATGTTGGAGCTAGAAAACGACACAGACCACAAGACAGACCAACTGTCTCGGAAACATACAAGGCACATAAGCACGATTACAGCAATTGCCGTGTGCATCATGCAATGCTCTTTGAACGTGCAAAACATGCAGAACCACTCAAAGCAGTGGTATGAACAAAAGCACCCACATCCTGCTCTTCTGTATAGGAACTGCTACAGGAACCTTCAAGGACTAACCCAAAAGGTCCAAGTACCTAACCCTAGGGATCTAAGCACTCATATGATAAGGCTGTTGGGCCCAAAGACCATACTATATAAGACTTTCGGGCTATTTTGATCCCTAGGGTAATAAACATATACACTGCAAAATGCTAGCCTACAAAGCTGCTATTATTGAACCGAATACAAGTACCCAATTATTGCGTCCTTTGGAAGGTTAGGAGAGAGGCCCAGTGAATCCCGTGGATCGGGTGGAGTCAAGATGCGGCGCCTTTGGGTCGACGGTCCGGGTTGGTGAGCATCAGGATCTCCACGAAGGTTTTGGGTTAGGGTTTGGAAGTTTAGGGATTGGGTTTGTTGAGGGTTGTAGGCTTTACAGGGTTTCAGTGAAGTTCTAGCATCAGAAGCCGGTAAAAGGCGAATTGAACGTAGTAGAACCACGGCCAGGACCCTAAGGAACAATATTATTGATTCTCGATCTCTCAGCCGGCCTGAGGAGTTTTGGGTTTCGTGAGGTGTCTTGAAGAGTTTCATGCTCCCCTCATCCGTTACCTAACGGTCCAAGTACCCATCACATACTCTCCAAAATGCTAACCTACAAAACTAGATTCGCATTGGGCAACCCTAGACCCTGAACTAAACCCCTTAAAAGAGCCCTTAAAGGAACCCTACACCCTAAGGTCTTTATGGGGTACTGGATCCTTTGGACCCCCAGGGTTCAAGTACAAAGCCTACATAGCGTAATGGAAGCCCTGGGCTCAGGGAGGGGCTTCGTGGTTTTAGGGTTAGGGTTTTAAAGTTAAGGGTTTCGTGATTTCAGGGTTCGGGGTTTAGTAGGGCCCAGGAAGGATATTGGGTGATTCGTTCGCAGTACTTGTTCAGAGCAGGAATAGAGGCTTTGATGTTTAGGCTTTGAAACATCCACCGAAACCCACCCTAGACCCTAAGCCCTAAACTTTGGCCCCAAATCCTAAACCGGTTTTCGACACAAATGACAAAGGTTCCAGCACTGCAGCCATCGCGCAGGTTCGTGAGCATGGCAAGACAGCCACGGTACATGATGCGAATTGGAATTGTTCGCAGCAGCGAGTGAGGCTACTTGGCCACTTGCCTTCCCGACCGTCTGCACGCCTTTGTGAGGCATGGCCTCAATTTCAGGTGTCTGCCTACCGAAATAAGACTAGTCTTTTCGCACACGCTGATTCGGCTTTCGTGGGCTCCGCAGCCGCACCCTCACCTCGCTCGTGACAGCTGGCACGGACAGCCGTAGGAGTTTACGGCCATCCTGGTGCACCTCGTGGATGACAGCTGGCACGGACAGCTGAGGGAGTTTACAGTCATCCGTCACAATAGGCAAGCGCACAATGCAACTGGCAGGCCTGCGGGAAGCACTTGGGGAGTGCTTAGGGTGTACTGTTCTGGGAAGTAGCTGGGGAGTGGCTCGGGAGCACTTAGGAACCCCAAGGGTCCATGGATTCCTTGAAGGATTTAGGGTTTAGGGTTCCTGTAAGGGTTCCTTTAAGAGTCGACTATAACGGCTTTAGGATGGTTTAGGGTATAAAGCTCCATGTACCTAAATAAGGCTCCTTTAAGGGTTCCTTGCAGGGTCTACCATAAGGGTTGGATGGTTTAGGGTTTATGGGTCCATGTACCCAACTAGTCTGTACTTTGGCCTTAACGTACTCCCTAAAAAAGTACATTGGCCCCATGGTATATACCACTTGGCACATGGACCCTTAGGGAAGATAACTTCTAAATCTTACCTCTGCGAGGAGTGTAAGTCCTGAAAAGTCAACAAAACCACGAGACCCTGCAGAGCAGCTAAACCATCTCACCCTAAAGCTCCAGATACTTAAATAGTAGGTTACGAACTGTATATTATATACCTCAGTTACCCATTATTTAGGTAACTGGAGCTCTAGGGTCATATACAATCAGCAAAAGTCTCCGGAATTGCTCAGAATCTAGGGGTTTGCGGCCAGACCCCCAATCTAGTTACAGTCGCAGGACATGCCATGCGCCGACAAGACTGAATTGGAAAAGTGCCTTGTATAAAGGTTCATGGTTTAGAGTTAAAGGTCAACCTGGACCATATAAAACCTTCCTTTTGCAGGTTCCCTAACTATGAGTTCCTTATATATGTAAGTCTCTAAAACGGTAATTAAGCTGTTTGGGTTTACGATAGGGCTTTGGAAGTCGGGTCCAGGAGTTTACTGCCCCCATCGCACCTGATTTTGATCTTGGATGTAGCCTGGCAAGCGACAGTGGGCAAACCGATTCATTTCCAAATGATGGTTCGGTGAATTGTCGATCTTTACAAACCCGAAGGGTCCACGAAGCCCTCATTTATTTATGGTTGTTGATACTTGAACAGGCCCAAAAGTCCCAAAATAGGGGGTACTTGGACCCATAGCTCAACTCTCAAGAAATCCTTAAACACATCCTGCATGAGAACCTCGCGCCCGAAGGCTCAGAATGGCCCAAGCGCCTTCAATACGGTTGATTATATAAATCCTGCATTACCCATAATAAGGAATATACCATAACTCTCATAGTCTAGGGTCAGCAGGTAATGCAGGATCTATATTATAGTATACCATAAACCCCAAAACCCTCAAACATCCCTTAAAGGGACCCCTTAAAGGTACTTACCTTATAGACCCCTTTGAAGGAACCCTAGGATTTACATCATCACCCGCAGGATTTATATCATCAGCCGTAGCATGTTGCTTGGGCCCAAAAAGCCTGAAAACAGTAGCCCTCGGAGCCCCTACACCCTAAACCCCTACAGTAGAAGCCGGAAAGTTGGAATATCATTATCATAATCCCGTTAAGGTAGACTATAGGGGATCCTGCCATTATTTCATATTCCAGCTTTCTGGAGTTCCCTTTAAAGAGCCTTAGGGTAAGAGACCCGCATGAAAACCCCCAGTGAAGGGCCTGGGGACAGGTGTAGAGGAGTAAAGTGAACGATGATATGTCAGTGTGCAAATAAGTTCGCAATGAGATACCCTTACCCTAGGGATCAAGATAGCCCAAAAGCCTTATATTTAGGTGCTCCAAGAAGCCCGGTGCTAAACCCCCCCAAAGTTCCACCTCGTACATTGTTTGGGATGCTGCAAACATTGTTTAATTGTTTCAAACATTGTTTAAATGTTTCGAAAATTGTTTGAAATATTCTTCAAATGTTTCGAAAATTGTTGGAAATATTCTTTAAATTGTTTGAAATATTCTTTAAATTGTTTGAAACATTCTTTACAGTTTTCCACAGTTGGTTGAACAGCTCATAATGGTCATAATGGCCTTAAAATGAAAATGTCTCCGATTACCCGCATTGTCAAAGCAGGAACAGGGTGCCATGCAATCGTCATCATCATCATCATCATCGTCATGATGGTCTGGCAGTTGATGTCTGAAGCAGACTGATTATGTGTGGCACTGGAGCAGTATTTATTCTGGCTTTCGGTTTACTTTCTTGTGACACTTGTGCATCATGAAAGCCATAATGACGACGACAACACTTCCAATCCATGCCAATAGGCACACTACGAGTGACCATAAGTCGCCATGAGTCCATGGTAACAATGACGATAATGAAGACAATCACGGGCCCCAGGACAGTAACATTTTCAGTAAGATGAGCTTCAGGCCTTTAGCGCTAGGCTAACTTCCTAAACTAAACTCCCACTCCTACGTCTCCTCCTGCACCGAAAGCCTTGACTTCTCGACTATGGCCACACGACCACGACGCGACGCTGTTGACTTTTCTCACGCTGCCACATCGAGTGAAATCTCAGGCACGATCAAAAATGGCAAAATGCCCGAATCCTATGAAGACCAAGCGGCAGCAAAACCAATCCAGCACCCGGCCTCAGGCCTTGTTCAGGAGTCCTCGTCTTCGTCCTCGTCAGCATTCTCATTTCCCGGCCTCGGGCCTTGTGTCAGCACTGACATGGCGGCCATCGCCGTCGCGACAGACGAGGCGCTGGTCTTCAACCCGACGGGACGCCAGTGCACCGCGGCAAGGCATGCCTGAACCACGGCCATGACGACGGGAAGCGCCATGCCGTTTCCAGCTAAGTCTTGGAGAAAAGAGTCTGTTGGGAACTTTTTCTTCTTCGACGTCACCTGGTCTGTGCTCACAACGTAGCCTTCCTGGGAAAGCATGTTCAAACAAGGTCCGATAGGATACCCTTGCATGAGAAGGGCCTCGTATCCACTCGTCAAGCGTGGACCTCCCGGAGCTAGAGGAGTCCACAACAACTGCCCCGGCAACATGGTTGGAGCCACATGCCGACCATCTGCTTGCAAGGTGCTGCTATTGGCACGGCCGAGACTTTGCGACAGGTTGCGGAAACCGCATCCGGGAGCTTCAATCTCTGAGAGCTTCAGGCAGTCCGCCTCACGTTCGGTGAGGATGGAGTACCATGGATTCTGGCTCAGCTCTTTCCGTGCAGGAGTGCCCCATCGAACGCCAAGGCTGTCGGCAAACTTCATGTGCTGATTCACCCAGTTGTTCTGAGTCTGGGACTTCTTGGACTTCTTGAGTTTTGCTTGCCGCTCTTCCATACACTCTTTCACCGCCAAGTCGCCTTGTCCAACAAGCACTTCCGATGCACACGGTGGTGTGCGTATGCAACTGCTAACCAAGTGGCGAAACTTGTTCATGACAACCTGGAAGGGCCGATCACGGAGATTAAGTCTGGGGCTACGGGAGTCAATGAAGAGGATGTAGACTCTACGACGATGGCATGGAAGCCCGAACTCCAATGCGTCTGTCATCATCGGCTGGCTGTGGTACCCCAGGCTAGCGAACTCGTTCAAGCAAACCTTTAGGTTGGAGTCGTCGGTGGAGCTGAGCTGATCGCCCATCGCGTCCACGTTTTCGTAGATCACGAAGAGAGGTCGGTGATTCCGAACGTAGCCCAAAAGGCCTTGGAAAGTCTGTGCTGAAGCACCGCGGCTGGAGTTCTGCTCGAGGACTGGCTTGTTGCTGTCGTGAGTGGGAGACGTGTGGTTCAGCTTGCTGAGGTCTTTGCAGGAGGTCCCGGCGACAAGAAGGTCGACTGAAGGAATGTCGCACCCAGCGCCATGTCGGCAGCATTTGGCCTCCTTGCAGTGCAACTGCGTGATGTCCTCGAAAATGCATTTCCCACTTGAAAAGCAGTCGCCAATATCACCACCCGCCCCAAGGGCATCAAC
Organism: Symbiodinium sp. CCMP2592; assembly: GCA_905221615.1. NCBI lineage: Eukaryota > Dinophyceae > Suessiales > Symbiodiniaceae > Symbiodinium > Symbiodinium sp. CCMP2592. The sequence goes on from CAJNDT010006135.1 coordinate 1,752,821, forward strand.
CCGAGGAGGCCACAAGAGGCAGGTACTCTCGCGCAAGGGGCCAACGGAGAGCACCGCCTGGATCCACTGCTGCTTGTCAGCGTTACCTGGGCACATATGGCATTGGCAGAGGGCATAAGGCATAAGGCATGAGACTGGCATCAGACTTAGGACTCTCAAGACTTAAGACTTCAGACATATGTCACATATATATATATATATATGTACAGGATAAATATGTCATTCGACCTATGTCATTCGACCAGTATAGAACCGAGCTTTCAAACGTTGATCTCGATACCCGAGCCCGAAACCTTCTTGCAAAAACAGCTCATGCCATCTGTCACATGGTTTGCCAACCATATACCACCATATACACCACGTATGCCATCTGCTATCCATAATATGCCACGGATATTTCTCAAATTCTGAACTCAACTTCTCAACTGTCTCAGCTGAACTAACGACTGGAAAACTTGACCTCAGAATTCCGGATAGCATACCTGATATAACCTGCATGTGATGTCTTAAGTCTTATGTCGCAAAGTTCAGCTCACCTCTAGCAAGGATTATTGACGCAAGGGGACTGAATGATCCGAATGCATGTGTGCAAAAAAAACATCCAATAGACTCAATAGACCACTCGAAAATGAAATCAAGATGCTCTCGCAACTGTGCTAACGATGCAAATGTGAGGGCGAGTTCGGTGGGATGCGGCCGTCAAGGAGGCGCTCCTCATCGCCTTCCCACCCGTCCAAAGGACTTGTGTCTGTACTCTTTGCGTTGCAAAGGCAGCACGTACAAGCCTTCGTCAAGTTGTACACTACTCGGAACTTCCCCAGAGAGCCAGCCGAGGAGCTGGGCCTTCCACACGACTCAGAGGCAGCAGGCTCAGGCGCAGGTGCTTCTGCTGCGCGTCCAAGAGCTCCTCAAGGTCCTCGTTGTTCATACAGGTCATGACAGGCGGCAAATCAGAGAGAGATGCCACCACACATCTATCAGAATTTGAACCTCAAAGCTTCGGGAGCGCCGGGCCGAATACTTCGCTCACCGCCCACACTCTGCACCCTGGACAGACTGGGACTGTTGGCAATATTTGTGTGTGTGTGTCCGTTTCTGTTCAATGGCTTGCTCCTAATCTTTATTTGTACATTAGTTATAATACACCATGTTTGTAAGAATGTTTCTACGGACTTTCTACGAAATGTTTCTAAGAATGTTTCTATGTTTGTAAGAATGTTTGCACGAAATATTTAAAGTAGAGAAACAACTTTTAAAGTAGAGAAACAACTTTTAAAGTAGAGAAACAACATTTTAAAGTAGAGAAACAACTTTTAAAGTAGAGAATATACTTTCGTAAGTTGATACAAACATTCTTTTAAACTTAGAAACATTCTTTGAAATATTTGAAATATTCTTTGGTTTTATGTAAATATTTATTTGTTTGTTGTGAATATTTATTTATTTTATGGCTTGTTTGATTTAGTTTATTTAAAAGTTTGTCTATGAATCTAAAACTTTGCTAAAGCAGCACAGGATTCAGAAAGTTAGGTTCCTCACTTGGCTGCTCCTGGCAGTTTGACGGCTGCTAAACATAGGCCGGGACTCGACTGGACTGCACAAAGACGCACCTCACATCAGGCCAACAGAAGCTTAGACACGCAGTCCGGCACTAACGAAGAGCAGACATCACGCGCTTTTGCCGGGTGAGAAGCTGCGTCCCAAGGCCCTGGCAGTGTTTGCCCTGGGGCCTTAGGCCTCGCGTCCTAGGACTTCGCCGTCGCCGCAGCCACTCCGGTATTCGAAGCTGGCCGGACTCAAGGCCCATGGCCCAAGCCTTGGCAGCTCGGACGCAACGATGGCCAAAGGCCCTTTCACATTCATCCTGCTGCACTGTGTTGCACCAGGGCGTCCAACTCCTGCTCCGACAACCCAGCACGGTACGCTCCCAGCTGCCAACCCCCCTCGACAGGTGGAACGACCTCTTGTTGGCGCCCCAATCCTCATCGTTGAACCCGGCTACAAGCCATCGCTTCAGTCGCAAAATGCACTCGTTGTCCGAAAGGTCCGAACCTTTGTTCACTGTCTTTCGGCAAGGCAGCGCCAAGGCAGCGCTCTGCCACTGGCGTCCGCGTGTCGACCGCACAGTGCGCGCCACCCGATGTGCACACCTTCTGAGTAGATCGGTGCGATCTGAAAGGCTGGCGTCCGTCCCCAAATCGCGGCACGCTTCACATTGAGCCGCCCTGTCGTGACAGAGTCTGCACGGATTGCAGGAACCTCAGTAGAAACAACTGGCCTGAGCGGTGCTGGGCCCTGCGACGAAGACGACGGCTCCGGGCCCCGCGACGAAGACGACGGCTCGGGTGCATCAGCAGCCTTAGACTCCACATCAACCGTCGAGTTTCATCAAGACTGCGACTACTCAATGTAATATGAATATGCTCCCTACACATAACTACACCCAGCAACCATGCGCAACAGACCAAAACCAAACTCTTGCTCCGGAGCTGAAACCCTGCATCCTATTGTACTCTTTCGAAGTCTCCTTTTGTGTGCTTTGCCCCTGTAATGAACACCGGCCCTTACTTCAAAGTAGAGAACCCCAAACATTGCGTTGAAATCTGAATGCAACACTACCGGACACCTGCTAGACTCCTAGACTCCTAGACCCCTGGACCTAGACTCTCTTGCACCCGCGCCGCAAACTACGCGAACTGTCGCAGACCTTATATAGACCTGTGCGCTGTCAACTACGAAACGCTACAAATTGATCTTTACACTCTAGACTCTAATCTAATCAAAAAGCCTTTGTGCCTTGTGCCTCCACAAGCCCCTACCAAGAAATCGTGAAGCTAAGTTCATACTCAACTACGTCCAACAAGCCTTGTGTCCGACTAACCATGCGTCCGCTCATTCATAGACACTCGCCGAATGGCTTGGCCTAAGCCTGGACTGCTAAGTTAAGCCAACTCAGTTAGGCTCCAAGTGGAAAGAAACGAAAGGCTCAAGGCTTGAGGCTTTTCATAAGGGTAAGAACAAGGCTTGGCTTATGAATGCCCAAGACTGGTATTCAGAGATACAGCCACTGACAACCCCTGAGCCACGGAGCTTCCAGCTCCTCTCCGATGGCCAAAGCTGAGAACACCTGTTGTAGTACGTTTCCCTGCAGCGATGGTGGGGTCGACGTATACCTCTTTGAGCTGTCGCTGCAACCTTTCTCGGATCGATGCTCCATCTCCGACGTCGCTCAATGGGAATGAAATGTTCTCAATGAGGATGGCCTGGAGCGAGAGGTGGTAGTGCATAGTGACGGTTGCGATCTGCTCCTCAGACATGCCGTTCAACGTCTCGTTCACGGATTCCAGGGCACTCTTGGTCGTCTGGAAGTTGTAATTGGCGCCACCGGACACCGACGGAGACACGATGTAGATCTCCCCCCATCCATGCATGCCACACCTGGAGGAAGCTGCGCGCACAAGCGCCTCAGCAACTTCAGGTTAGCAGGGCCTGCATCGCATGTCACCAGTACAGCACGAAATTTTGCATTGACCGATGTCACACCCGGCCAAAGACCAGCCGGGCCTGCAGATAAGACCGGCCACATGGCAACAGCTTTCTTGGTTGGCAAAACACAAGGTGCACGGACAGCATCGGTATCAACAACTTCACCATGACCACAATATGTAATCTGACCGTGGGATGCTAGCACTGACCAGGCTGCTTCTCCATGAACCCCCATATTTAGGTCAAGCTCTGTCTCGTCGAACATAAGGTTGATCAACGCGAAATCGAGAGGGTCATCTTTACACAGATGCTGCAGCCGTTGAAGGTTCCGAGAAATATATTGGTTTTGCCCCTCTTCGATGCACTCTGCGACGAACAACCTGGCAGACAAAGTAGATCCAGAACCTGTCCACCTGACTTGCCGCATCACGTAAACTCATACTACCCGGTGTGAAACCTGCTCTCAAAATGGCATCTGGGGTCCATTTCCTCCAACCACCTTTGCCTTTGGCCTCCGAACGGCTGTCACGGCTGCTCACTGGCATGATATGATCCTCTGTTCGTCCTCTCCCAGATCTGTTAGCAGACTGAGCTTGCAAACGAAACGAGTCTTCAACCGTGCTGCTTCGTCGCTGTGCACCTTCTGCGCGGCGCAAACGCACGCGGCCTGCGTTCGGGGCAGCATGACCTTGGTGGCCTTGGTGCCGCCGGGCGATCCCTGCTAATTGCTGCAGGTTCATTACAGCAACACAATGATGCGCTGATCATGTTTGAGCCACATGCACAAGTTGTCACACAAGAGAACACGGGCGGTGAGAGTCCAGAACAAACAGCACATGCAGTCAGCAGCCCCGATAGCGTAAGCTCAATGCTCTCATAAGCAGTTCCTCGTTACTAAATCATTATACATTATTTAAGTTAATCAACATTTCGAGCAGCCGTTGAAACCCCAACAGAAGTGGTTCAAATCGGTGCAAACCATTCGTGCAACATTTGAAGAATATTTCAAACAATTGTCGAAACATTTAAAGAATATTTCAAACAATTGCCGAAACATTTAAGAATATTTCAAACAATTGCCGAAACATTGAAAGAATGTTTGTAACAATGTTTTCCAAAACCGAAACTTTGTAACAATGTTTGTTCGGAAACCGAAACTTTGTAACAATGTTTGTACGCGATTTTGGGGGTTAGTCGCGACCGGGCTTTCTTGGAGCACCTAACCTTATATAGTATGGTCTTTGGGCCGAAAAGCCTTAACATATGAGTCCTTATAGATCCCTAAACCCTATAGATCCCTTTAAAGGACCCCTTACAGATCCCTTTAAAGGAAACTCCAGAAAGTTGGAATATGGATTAATGGTAGGATCCCCTATAATTTACCGTAAAGGGGTTACGATAATGATATTCCAACTTTCTGGCTTCTACTGTACCCTAGGGATCAAGATAGCCCAAAAGCCTTATATAGTATGGTCTTTGGGCCCAAAAGCCTTAACATATGAGTCCTTATAGATCCCTAGACCCTATAGATCCCTTTAAAGGACCCCTTACAGATCCCTTTAAAGGAAACTCCAGAAAGTTGGAATATGGATTAATGGTAGGATCCCCTATAATTTACCGTAAAGGGGTTACGATAATGATATTCCAACTTTCTGGCTTCTACTGTACCCTAGGGATCAAGATAGCCCAAAAGCCTTATATAGTATGGTCTTTGGGCCCAAAAGCCTTAACATATGAGTCCTTAGATCCCTGAACCCTATAGATCCCTTTAAAGGACCCCTTACAGATCCCTTTTCAGGAATCGTATAGGAGTCCTTCGCTCCCTTGGGGCAGACGATACCGGAGCCGTCAAACTTCGCCGGAAATCGTTGGTAAAACTGTCCTAAACCCTCACTGGCCCAAAACCTAAGGGAATAAAAGTTGAAACTGTAAGAACCGACTACCTTATAAGAACCCCCAAAGTTAAAAAGTTGAGTTTACAGCCAATAAGAACCCTAAACTCTAAATTACTTGTTTTCTCTAAGCTGCCGAGGTGTATTCAAGAGAAGCCCAAACCACTTGAATTCCTGCTCGCGCCAGTGATCGAGGTCGAAACACTGAAGGGATCTCGCGACACCGCTGTTGTGTTCAACCTCCAAGGACTGCAGATACTGGGCGACTACTGCGTGGATGACTCCGAGTTGTTTTGCAACAGCAGCACGAGAATCTGGTAATTAACCAAGAGCCCAGCAGACTGCAGTGCCTGCGCTGGCGTGACCGGTCTCGTGGACAAACCCTAAACCTGAAACCCTAAACCCTAACCTTAATGGGGGGTACTTACCCAAAGCATAATAGTAAGTCCTACGATAAAAAAACTATCTTCTGCGATATAAGTGCTTCATTTAATACCCTTTCAACTTTGGGCAACTTGCTAGCTCGGCAGATGATGAACCTACACCCCTAAACCCTAAACCGTAAACCCTAAACCGACTGAGCCCCTAAACCCTAAAGTAGACCCCAAGACTGCACGGAGCCGAGCCGTGTGGCCATAGCTGCACACCAACCAACTCGAGAACCCCTCTGTCATAAGGACCCTTAGGGGGGTAAGGGGGAGGGGTAGGGGACTATACTTCCTTAAATAAGCCTTTTATGGGCGTCAATATGACTCTGTCAACCGCGAGGCAACAGCTTCTCAAATCCGGATAAGGCCCTGGAGATAGACCGGAAAAGCCCTGAACCACAGGGCATCGCACGATTACATGGTATGGCGGTTAAAAGACTCTTCACGGGAATCCACTTTTGGGGGCATCCGTTTCGAGGTCCGGGTACATAGAAAGACTAGTCCTTCCTTCAAACAAGTTTACTCAACATAGTTGGTGCTGGATCCTGCCTCCACTCAGTAACATGAACAAGGTTCATGTTAAAGCCATATTAGCCCTATTGTAACTATACTGCATGGGGGGCAGTACCAAGTTAGCGCTTGGTTGGAATCACCCTATTCTACTCATTATTAAGGCCCCTGAAACCTGAAACCCTAAACCCCTAAATCCCAAACCCTTAAACCCTCAACCCTACACCCTAAACCCCCAAACCTGATAAGCCCGAAACCTAAGCTGTCTTGCATGCGGTGCCTGAAAAGAACTCCATCACGTCTGCCACGGTGGCCTTGTATGGGAGCCCTCTCCTGGGCACACTGCAGGTAAGCGGGATTTGGGGCTTCGGGTTTACGGTCTAGGGTCTAGGGTTTAGAGGGTTTAGGGGGCTTAGGGGATTTAGGATTTAGGGTCGAGGGTTTAGCGTCTATAGCGAGCACAATAGGGTGTAGGGCTTAGGGTTTACCTGTGACCCCAAACCCCACAGAATAGTAGGTTACGACCCCTTAATTCTAGGGTAGAACCCCTGAAACGGCAGGGTTTTGGATCCCCAGGTATGGTTTAGGGCCTATAGAGTTTAGGAGATTTAGGACTTAGTGTCTAGGGTTTAGGGTCTATAGCTAGGATACCCAGTAACCTAAGAATAAAGAGGCCTCTCTTTTTGGTACTGGGTAACTTTATAAGGAACCTAGGACTACAAAAAGGGAATAGGGGTACTACTGGGCATCCTAGATAGGGTTTAGGGTTGGGGGGGTCTCGGGGCTTCCATATCCTGGTTGGTTCGGCTGGTTGCATTCTGAACAAAAACGTGACATCCGTAAATCAACAGGGGAACCCAAAACAAACATCTTGAACATGCGGTACCCCACGTTGTGTTGCCCATCTCTCCTTTCGAGCTAGTTCGAGCGATTGAGTAAGACAAGCTACTTAGACTATAGATCTTGCAACCCCTCTGGACCATGGGTGTTTAGGGTTCCAGGGCTTGGGGCAGTAGGAGCTTTCTTAGCGAAGCTTCAACACTCCAAAGCATACCTATTCAAACTCATCGAACCTATAGCGCCCGTACCGCACGCTGAACCCTTGTGAAGCTCTACTTGGAAGGGCAGGGGACTTAGTAAGTAGGTTAGAAGTAGACTTATAAGTACCCTAAATGGAGTTACCCCAATTATAACCCTACTTATAACATACTTACCAAGTCCCCTGCCCTTCCAAGTTGTGAAGCTCTATACAGTCTATACAAGCGAGAGGAGCAGACCCGAGGTCAAAAACCATAAAACCCAAAACCTGTGATAGGGCTTAAGGGTGTGGGATGAACGGATACGGCTTTGGGGCTTAAGTGTTGTCAATCGCTATGATGGGGTTTAAGGGACTGTCATGTCGGGCAGCATGTAACCTACTACTGCTTGACACTCATTACACTACATGCTGCCTATAGTCTCCATTGTAGTTCCTTTTTTGGGTAACCCATTTTATGGTTAGGATCTTATAATATATTTATTGGTTAACCCCCAAAAAGGAACTACAATGGAGATTATAGGTAAGGTTTAGACGGAAGAGAGGTGACTGGGAATGATGAGACGCCCGGACCTTCCAAATTCCCTGAATTAAGGAATGTACCTGAAGTTATAGTAGGAACCCCAATATGATTTAAGGTATCTTCTGGATTTTGGAAGGTCTGGGAGCACCAGCGCACAAGGAGAGTGGGAATTAAACCCTAAACCCTATCTAAACCGCAAAACCCCGAAACCCTAAACCCCTTAAGCCCTAAACCTTAAACCAGGACGCACCCTCTTTTTCCTCGCGCCCATCAAGCGTCGGTTGGACGGGCTCCCAGCCTAGGCGTACTCGCAGCAGGTTCATCTCCTGGATTGGTGAGGTAGGGTTCAGGGTTTAGGGTTCATCTCCTGGATTGGTAAGGTTTATAGAGCTTATAGAGCTTACAGGGTCCAAAGGACCCAATAATAGGTACTTAGGTTTCGGATAGTGGTTATGTACACTTTGGGAGAGTATAGGATTATAGGTACTTGAACCCTTATAGGGTTTAGGGCTTGTAGGGTTTATCAGTCTGCGGGCTTGGGGTTTCGCGCATTGGTGTTCAGGGCAAGCGGGTTGCCAAGGTCTCACGCTTTACCCGGTTTGGGTTATCGGCCCCCGAAAAAGCGTAAGTAGAATGGACTTTGGACCCCTAGAAGAGCTGAAAAAATACCCAGAGGGTCCATATATGGGAGTTTCCGAAAATTAGGGAACCTTATTTTGGGGCCCTTATAGGAAGGATCCTACTATTTAGGGTGCTATCTTAAGGGTCCCTTATTTTCGGAAAGTCCCATATGTGCCACTTACACCCTAAACCCTATAGATAATCCCGAAAGGAACCCTTAAAGGACCCTCTAGGTACAACAGTCGGCTGCGGGTCTTCCTCAAGGACGCAGTGAACCCTAAAAGGCCTTAAGGCTACCCGAAACTACCTTTGTGCAAGGTCCCTAAAAACCTCATATAGGGGGTGTATATATATATATATACAAAGAAGTACGAGTAGGTTTTGGCAGGTTACCCCAAGGGTCCAAGTACCTCATAATCATACACTCCCCAAAATCCCAACCTACATAGCTACTATCCGATCCTAAAACCGAGTACCTCATTATTGGGTCCTTTGGACCCTTGGTTATAGGATCCTCAAGGGGGGGTGGTTCAAGGGGGGAGGATACTAGGGAGCTTTGGGGAACCTTAGGGAAGCTTAGGGAGTATTGGGGAATAATGGGGATTACTAGGTTACCTACCCCCCTTGGGCCCCCCCCCCTTAAGGACATCCTAACTTGGGGTTAAGGTATGGGCTAGGGCCCCTGCTTTTAAGGGTCAATGTGGTCCCCTCAGGGTCCAAGTACCCAAATAGTAGGGTTTGAGGGTCCAATTCCTTTCAGGGTATGGATTTTGGGACTCAAAACCCTACGTGTACGATTTTGGGTACTTCGACCCTCTTTTCGGGCCTTAAGGCTCGGTTTAGAAGGGCAGGAAGGGTCTGGAACCGAATCGAACCGCAGAAACCGAACCCGCCCCGAACCGGAACTTTTAGGGTTCAGGGTTTAGGGTTCAGGGTTCAGGGTTTAGGGTTTTACTGGAAGGTGATCATGAGTGTATCGAATTTGGAGCTCATCTCTCTGCGACAGAAAACTACGGAAACTGAACCAAAAGTCCGATAGCCAAAGGGGACCCAAGACGCCGAAACCGAAGCGACAAAGCAAATCCTTTCTGCACGACCCAAAAAATTTCTACTATAGCAGGGGCTTTAATTATTTGAACAGGTACGCGGGGCTATACGTATATGCTCCATTGTAGTTCCTTTTTGTGGCTAATTATTTAGGATCCTATAAGTAATCCAAAAAAAGGTGCGTGAAACCCAAGCCCCAAGTCTGCGCCTGTTGCAGCTGAGCCCAGTGTGCCGCCTGTCGACGGGCTTAGAGTTTCGTGTTCTGAGTTTAGGGTTCAGAGTTTCGTGTTCTGGGTTCAGGGTCTAGACTTAAGGGTTTGGGTTTTAGGGTTTAGACTTAAGGGTTTGGTGTTTAGGGCTAAGATTTTAGGGTTCGGGGGTTAACGTTTGGACTTCAGGGTTTGGGGTTTAGAGTTTAGATTTAAGGGTTTAGGGTTTAGATTTTAGGGCTTATAGGGTTTAGATTTAAGGGTAAGGGTTCATTTTGATTGGGGTTTAGGGTTTCGGGTTTTCACCTGCTGCTGAATAATCGGAGCCTCCTCCGGAGCCACTGCAACAACTCTGCACATGCACTCGCAAAACAGCTCAGTACTTCTTCATGCCTACTTATCGGGTATCATGCGGAACTAAAGGTTAGGCTTTTTGGTTATATAGGGGTTATATAGGGATTGTACTACCCAAAAAAGGTTAAAGGCTACCTACCCTACTGCTAGGTATGGCTTGGGCTTTCTTCGAGCTGCAGGTTGAGGGTGGGCAGCGAGTTTGTCCGCTGCCTCAAGCATTCGAAGCTCGGTACAACCAGCATGAAAGACTTGTCTTCCAGTTCAGATTCTGGAAAGTTTCTTGTCATCATTAGAGCTTTGTGTTGCCAACACTGCTGTGATCGAGTCCTTCTCGACGGAGCCATGCAGGGCCATGCAGCCTTATCTATACAATGTACTTTCAATGGTTTACATATGTTTATCCCAAAAATCGCACTGCCTCTCTCTCCATGGGCGGAAGCTTGGAAAGATCCAGCAGCACATCGAAATACCTGGAGGACATTGCCAGGGTCTTTTGGGACGGGACCAGGAACTGTAAGAGCTACTGTCAGTAGCCCTACTAAATCCTAAGGGACATCTCGGAATTCCGCGATGATCATAGAGATTTGGGATCGTGAAAGAACAAAAGACCCCAGTATGAACTCTGGAACAGTACTACTCGAATTACGACCTGCAACTAACACCCAACTAAACCTGTAGAGTATTGTAACTCTGAGCAGCTCCTTTCACAGAAGGATACTTTAGGCCCCATTACTTAAAGGATCATGGGACTTAGTAACTATGATTATAAATTGGGTAACTATACTTATAACCCCAATTAAAGTACGTATATCCTTACTTACTAAGTCCCCTGATCCTCCAAGTAGGCCCTCCTACAACAAAGTGGCAAGACCTCCACAGTCAATCAACCCTAAGGGTCCATGTGCCCAAACAGTATATACTTTGGGCCCAATGTACCTAATTAGGGAGTACGTTAAGGCCACAGTATACACTTTTTGGGTACATGGAGCCGTAAGGACAATATCCTACCTAGGATACCCAGTAACCTAAGAATGAAAAGGCCTCTCTTTTTGGTACTGGGTAGCTTTATAAGGAACCTAGGACTACAAAAAGGGAATAAGGGTACTACTGGGCATCCTAGCTACACTGAACGTTCAAAGTACTGCCCTTCCCGGCCCAACCCCCGCTCTGGTTTACTCTAATCCACCAAACCGCGTACACGCTGAACAGGAGTATTCACCCTCCCTAGATAATGTAAGGGCCTAAATTATAATTAGAAATACTATTGTGGGGATCCCCCAAAACCCTAGTCTAATTTTTCAGGTCCCTACACTACCTCCCCACCCGAAACCCTGGCACCCCCCCTTTAACAAAAGAAACAACACGAAACGCCATCCAAACCAAGCTCTTAGGGATTAGGGCTGAGGGTATAGGGGTTTGGTGATTAGGGTTTAGGAGTTTAGGGATCAAGTTTCCCCCCTAGCCCAAGCCACGGCCCTGCAGGTCTGCATGAAGCAGCCGCGGCCGTTGAGCTTGGGGAGCTGTATCCAAAGACGGCACAGCCCGCTATGACATCCGGCCTTGTCGCTCAAGGCGAACGCAGCCGCCTCATCGGAGAACAGGTTTGCTTTGACGTTTGTGGCCGGCTCACGAGCGTTCTCAGCGTTCAGAGCATCTGCGCCGGAATCACGATCCTGCGTAGTCGAAAGCACAAGGTCCTGTTCTGAGTGCTTATAGACGCAGGATATGCCAAACCCTAAGCCCTGATTCTGATCGTTTCAGACCTGCCCCTGCTTCCTTGGTAGGAAAGGCTCTTTTCCCACCGAAGAGCTGAAACGCCTTGACCTGTGAGGCTCCTCACCCGCATTGCCCACGGCCACCAATGACCACTGCACCCCTAGGGTTAGACATTCATATAGAATTCTCACTCGTTGTATCCCTAAACAAGCTACCCCCCAGCTTCGCCACTCAAGATTATGGGGATAAAAGTCCTCAGATATGTTATATTCAGCTTAGTGCTTTGGGCTTGGGTTTAGGGTCCAAGTTTAGGGTTTGGGTGGTTTTGCGTTTAGGGGGGCATCAAGACGGTGGGCATGGTTGGGATATCCCGGGAGGGTCCAAAGACTCTATAAGCGTACCTCTAAACCGACAGGTATACTTGGAGGATCAGGGGACTTAGTAAGTGCGGTTATAAGTACCCTAAGTGGGCTTATAAGTAATTGTAGGTATATTTACCTTCTTTATAACCCTAATTACTAAGTCCCACGATCCTTCAAGTAGGGCTGCTGCTTTTAAGGGCCTTTTCGTCCTGTAATTATGGACCCTCTGGAATCGATCGACGGGCCGGGCAAAACTAACGGTTGAGGGTTTAGGGATCAAGGGTCTTGGGTTGAACGGTTGAGGTGTTAGGTTGGGGGTTTAAAGACTTAGGGTCTACTAGTATCGTCAGAAGTTCAACATTGGCAGAATAGCCCGATAACCGGAATGAGATCAAGATGAAACACAGTACGCGTAACCTTTCAGAGATCCGTATGAAATCGTAAAAGCCAGTATACCAGCCGTGTGAACATCCCACAACACACCTAAAGACCTTTCAAAATCTGAGGGTGGCGCATGTTCTGCTGCAGGCGCATGAGCTCCCCATGGTGACTTACCAGCCTAAGGGCCCGGGAGGGTTGGGGTCCTGACCTTAAGGACGAAATGAACCCTAAAAGGGCCTAAGGTTCATATACCATATAGGGATTCAGTGTCAAGGGGTATAGGGTCCCTACATTTAAGGGTCATTTGGTCCTTCAGGGAGAAAGGCTTTGAGAAGAGTCTGATGCGGCGGATACAGCTTGCTTAATGTTACTTATAAGTGCGTTCAAGGTACATGTGGCCTTACTTAAACTACAAATTCCAATGATCCTTTGTATTCCAGTATTTTGCAAAGGGTTCTGTGAGGGTGGATTGGTATTATGGGTTTTGGATTGGAGAGTCTTATGGAACTGCATAGGACTATGTGAAGGTTCTATAATTAACGGATTCCATGAAGGTTGATTACGCTATATCTGCATTTTGGCTTCTGAACTCTTTGTAGCGAAATCGAATCCGAACGGCCTTTCCTTTATGAAGGACCTCTAGAACAACCACCATCCCCGGGAAACCGTCGCACTAGCCCCTAGAAGCCTTGAAACCAAAGCTAGGGGCAGGAATGAATAGGCTTTGACTGAGATGAGACCTGACCTGCCATTCCAATATTGCCGCTTAGCCAATCGCAGTTTCAAAGGGGCATGTTGCCGCCTTGCAAACACGGTGATCAGCGTGCGGCGGTCTTGATCGAGTCAAGGATGCAGAGAGCACAGCTTCACCAGGGTGCCGCCTTGCAAGTGTCAAAGTCCGGGTCAGTCCAAACGGATCGTCGTGTCAATAGTGACTTCTCAGTGACACAAAATGGTCTAGCAAGGCTGCAGTGGTTTACTATAGGGGCCTGAATAGTTAGAATGGACTTTTGGGGGCCCATTATACTACATGTACTCATAACCAGGAACCCCCTTAGTACGGCCCCTATATAAAGATGAAATGGCATGCGCACAACAACCTTGCCCGGTCCAAGTCAGCACTTCAGAACCAGTTTTGGAATGATGGCCCATGCCCCGTTCTGGTACGCTGGTAGATACGGTCTTAGGGCTTTGGGGAAGACTGAACACTCTGAAACCCGCAGAGGAACGATCGGAAATGCTCGGAATCCCGGCATCCCGAGCGACGCGTCGATGTCTTCCTTGCAGGGCATCTCATCCACGGGCGTCTCCTGAGGTTTCCCTAAACCCGAAGCCGCTAAACTTTGAGGGTTCAGGATTCGGAGCTTAGGGTGGCATAATAAGGGCTTATAGTTTAGGGGCGTTAAGGGTTTTGTGTTTGGGATTTGGGGAAGTTGTTGAAGTTCGCGGTAATGTTTCTATGAGGGTTTCATATGTTCCGTAGGGTTTGTGAGGAACCCCAAACCCCTTTAACTTCCAGCGGAGTCTTCTGAAAACTTACGGCTTCAGTTTAGACGCGCTTCGGGCTTCAAGATTTAGAGCTTGCGTCCTTTCCTTTCGATTTTGGGGTTTACCCTAAGGCTCCCAAAGGGGTCATGGGCTTTGTGGGGGAAGGGTTTGGGCTTTGGGGGCTAAGGTTTGGGATCTCACTACGAGGGTCCAGGAGCCTTAGGGTATATAATATCTTCATAACTGTTTATTCACCTGAAATAGTATGGTCTTTGGGCCCAAAAGCCTTAAAATATGAGTCCTTAGAGCCTAAGGTTTAGAGTTGCGGACATAGAGCCGTGGAGTTTCAGGCCCAGAGGTTAAGAACATACTGTGCAGTGGCAGATTCCGGTTTAGGGTTTAGGGTTTAGGGTCCCCAAACCTAGCCCCTGAAGCACTCCCGCGGCCATAAACTACTACCTCCTGCCTTAGGAGCTCTACCCTACAGTTCGCGGGCATCACTTGCTACTTCTCCAAGGCTTGGCCCGTCACCCGAACCCTAAGGGTCCAAGTATCCAGACCTTCCCAAATCCCTCGATGAAGCATCTTATCAGGGATCCCATCATAATGTAAGGTATGTTCCTTCATTAAGGGATTTTGGAAGGTCCAAATACCTAGAAATCGTGGACTGCCCCAGCTGCCAACTGCCAGCTGTGGACTTAGGATAATACGACTGATGATATAAATCCAGCATTACCCATAATAATAAGAACTATACCATAATTCCCATAGTTTAGGGTCCTTCAGGTGATGCAGGATTCATATCATCAGCCGTACCTCATGCTTGGATCTTGGACCCTCAGAGTGATCCCCTGAACCCGGTATCCGAAACCCAATGTCTTCAACCTCGCAGAATGCCTTCATCCCCAGCTGGAAGGGGCCACAGGTCAGAGATTACTCTGTGCTGGCAGCGCGATTGCTTGAAGATTGCAGACGCTTTATTTGAAAGGCAATTTTTGACATCCAGCCTCCATCAAGCGGTGCTGGAAGAAATGATTCTGAAACTTGCCCAAGCTGCCGGCTGGTCCTCGCTACCCGGACCCTGGCCATGCGGAGCAGCAGCAGGCTTCGGCTTCTGCGCCATGTGCCTCCGCTTTGCCTCCTTGCACTCAACTGGCACGGCCAGTAGCCAGCTGTGTTCGGTCGGCGGTCTCTGCTCGTCAGGCCTGCGTTGCCTTTGCGGCGGTCGTGAGCCGGAGTTTCAGAGCAAGGTGCAAGCTCTGCAAGAGCCAAGTCGCTGTCTTATCGCAGCCCTTGCAAAGCGAAGCCAGGCGACGCAGTTTGGCATAGGAGTTGCTCAGAACGTCTCTGCAATACGCCATCTCCAAGTTACGAATGGCGGCCGGGAAACAGCAACCGGGACCCATTACCCCTGAAGCCCAAGAACAAGAATAGCAACACCATCAAGCTACAGGAACGTGGTTCACACTTTCATAACAAGTCTCGATAAGTCTAAGAACATGTTCTCTACGCCGTGCACTCGTATCCCTGCAATTACTATACGAGTTCCTTTACGTGTTGGTTTCTATAAAGGGTTTGGGGTTTAGGGTTGAGGGTTTCAAACGGGTGCTATGTGCCGTTGCGGGGGATGCTTTCCTAAATCAGAATAGTGAAAATTCCCAATATAGAAACCCTACATTCTACTATAGGCACTTACGACCCTTTAGGACAGTAGCTTCCGAGAGATACAGTGGCAAAGATTCCTAAACAGTCCAACATGTTGTGATGTATGGCTGTCCACTACTTGAACACACACACACATACATATATATATATATATACATACACGCACCAGAGACCCTAATGCGAACCCTGCTTAAGTCATTGAATGTAGCTACCTAAGAAAGCAGGGACATCCCCGTAAAGTGCTTATGCGAATGTCTTCTAGACCGAAGAGTAGCCAGATAAAAAAAAGATGCCCTTTTTGGTCTAAAGAGTGTTATAAAGGGAACCTAAACCCTAAAAAAGGGAATAAAGGCCTACTCTGGGTCGTAGTCTTTTTTGGGGCCCCGATCTTGAGTCTTCGATGCCTCATCGCCGGTCAGCCAAAGGCGAGCTCGCCGCGAGACTTCCGGCGGCACTTCGGCGGCGGGATCTCCTGGAGCAGGCATCTCTTCCCCTAGGGATCTAAGGACTCACATATATATATATATATAAATACATATATATATATATATATGTATATATTTATTCATATATATATATATATATATATAGGGTCCTTGAAAGGGGTGTATAAGCGGTCCTTTAAAGGGATCTATAGGGTTTAGGGATCTATAAGGACTCATATATTAAGGCTTTTGGGCCCAAAGACCATACTACATAAGGCTCTTGTGCTATTTTAATCCCTAAATTTCTGGGGTTTGGGGCTTCAGGGTTTTGGGGTTTCGTTGTGTTACTTACGGCCGGATTAGGGTTTAGGGCTTCAGGGTATAGGCGGTGTTTGTTGTGGGTTTTTTCCTCGTGCTCCCATCCCATTGTGTCGACGGCCTAGAGGTTTAATTCTCGCTGTGCGTTGCCTGGTCGGTTTATTCAGCTTTCATGCTAGCTTCATACCGCTTCATGGGGTGTAGGGTATCTGCTGAGTGTCTCGCAGAGGTATACCCACGAAACTACTCTTAAAGATATGCTACTACCAGACGATAAGCGAAGCTGCTAGTAATGTGAAGTCACAAAACCGGTACCCTGAATTGCAGAACCCAAGACCCCAACTTCCCCGAACCGACCTCATCCAAGCAAAACATGCGAACCAGCATGCCGGAAAGCCCCAGAGACTTTCAGCATTTAGAGTTCTGGGGTTTCTGTTCACTTAGGCTTAAACCCTGAACCCCTACACCCAAAACGCCAAAATGCCATACCGTTTTACACTTTCGGGCCTAGGCCCCTTCTAGAAACACTATAGAGACCCTTGTAGATCCCTTAAAGGACCCCCACAAAGGACCCCAAAACCCCAACCCCAGGCCTCCCCCTGCCTTAATGGAACCCCTTGAAGGTACCCTTATAGATCCTTTTAAAGGAACCGCAGGATTTATTTGTCCGAGGCCTCCAAAACCCCACTAAACCCTTCATCCTACACCCTCGAACCCTAAACCCCTTTCGGAGCCTTAGGGTAGGCGCCAACCCAAGGCCCGAAACGCTGTAGATCCCTTAGGGTTTAGGGTTTAGGGTTTAGGGTTTAGGTACCTGATAGATCCCTTTAAAGCAGACCCCAGGATATCTAGATCATCAATCCTAAACCCGAAACCCCCCAACCCCCCTAAACCCTGGCCCTAAATGGGAGTTTCCGAAAATTAGGGTACCTTAATTTGGGGTCCTCATAATAAGGATCCTACCATTTAAGGTACTATATTTAGGCTTGCTATTTTCGGAACTCCCCAAACCGAAGTATGATTATCCGAAGCCTCGGAGGCGGCTCGCGAAACCCAGCGGAAGGGAGCCCCAATATAGTACCCTAAATAGTAGGATCCTTTTTATAAGGACCCCAAAATTAAGGTACCCCTAATTTTCGGAAACCCCCATATGGGTGGTTGTCAAAATTATGGTCCCTTTTTGGGTCCCTAATATAGCACGGCACCTAATATTTGGGGTATCAAACAACGGGCCAGAATTTTGACAACTACCCATAAACCCCAAAACAAAAACCTAAACCCTAAACCCTAAACCCTTATTCCCTAGATCCCAAACCCTAAACCCCTTTCAGACCCTATAAACCCCATCAACCGACCCGAAGCCTCCGCCGCTCGTGAAGCCCAGCGGAAAGGGGCCCTAATATAGTACCCTAAATAGTAGGACTTAAAGGTACCCCTTAAAGGAACCCTTATAGAACCCCTTAAAGGGACCCTTATAGATCCCCTTAAAGGGACCCTTATAGATCCCCTTAAAGGAACCCTTATAGATCCCTTTTAAGGAGCCCCAGGATTTATTTCCTCGAGGCCTCCGCCACTCGCGAAGCCCAGCGGAAGGGGGCTCCTTAGGTGCCGAGTTCATAAGCAAAAAAAATTAAACTTTCAGTTTTAAGAGGGTTTCATTATCCCAAAAAGGGCAAAGCAAGTAAACTAAATAAACTCAGCTGCTAACCCAGAGGGTCCGAGTACCCAAATAGAAAGGTGTTAGGTTCATAAACTCAGCTACTAAGGCTCTGAAGCGAAGCGTAGCGGCTCCAGGGCCAGCCTCGGGGGGGAACTTTTGTGGAAAAGGTGCCTTTCTAGGGTTTCTTTGAGGGCGCCTTTCTAGGGTTCCTTTAAGGGTTCCTTTAAGGGTTCCTTTAAGGGCGCCTTTCTAGGGTTCCTTTCTAGGGTTCCTTCAAGGGCGCCTTTCTAGGGTTTCTTTGAGGGCGCCTTTCTAGGGTTCCTCTAAGGGTTTAGGGCTTGGGGGGTTCCTTGCAAAGGATCCTTGAAGATTTAAGGTTTAGGACTTTTTGCAAAGGGTCCTTTAAGGGTTCCTTTAGGGCGTTAAGAGTTTGGGTTGGTTTAGTTAACGTTTGGGAAAATTTGCATAGGATTTACGCCTGAGGGGAATTTGCAAAGGGGCCTAAGTACCCCTAAGGGTTTAGGAACTAGGGTTTAGGAACTCTTGTAGTCTCGGTTACCAAGACGTTCCCAACTAACTTAGCTAATTTCAGGAATATAGTATAGCATAAACTGTAGCAGCACATTGGTTATGATTTAAAGTAAACCCCTTGCTTGAGAGATTTCAAAGGTCTGGAGAATGTTTGCTTGAAAGATCTTGTTAAAAGAGTAGATGAGAGAACATAAGTTAGGACTATCTTCCTTACGAGTAGAATTTATAGGGCCTGGGGCCTAGGATTCTGTTGAGTGACTTGTTCTCTCAAAAGAAAGACTTGCGGTTCAGGGTTCAGTTGAGGGTCTGATCATTTATATACTACCTAGAGCATCCATTGTGGTTGCTTGCTTTGGTTAACCAGTTCTATGGCTAGGATCCTAGAATAGCGATTTTGGTTAACCAAAAAAAGCAACTACAATGGAGACTATAAATACACTAGACCTAAGAGTAACCTAGGAATAAAAAGGGTGCCCTTTTTGGTTTAAAGGGGCTTATAAGGGGACCTGAACCCTAAAAAAGGGAATAAGGGCCTACTCTGGGTCCTAGTACAGGGGTTTCAGAAGGTGTCACGCGTCTTCTTGGTTTGGATGGCCCTCCAGGGCCCGGCCTTTCTTTGAGTTTTTGTAAAAGCTCCAGTCAAAAGATGTTAGAGGGTCGTTCTTGAAGAGCTTTGTGGTGTCTTCGTAGCCGAAAGGGTCCAAAGTACCTATGCAGTAGAATGTTCAGTTTCTATAGTTATTACGAATGACTACTATGATCTGGGCAAGTATTCCCCATGACAGTACTTAGGACCCTTTGGGTAGGGTTTGACAGAATGTCTTTCTTCGTCGGGGCCTGCGGTGCTCCGGCGCCTCGTAACGCACGGTTCAAACCGGGTTTCGGGGGGTCAAGGCAAAAAGGGCCATCCTTTGCCAAGCTCTTGGGATATAAGGAGTTTCCTCGGGATATCTAGGGAATATAGGGATATAAAGGGTCTGAAGTACAATGAGCTCTTGTTCCAAGTTGTGTGTGGGTTTCCTTGGGATGTATAGGGTCTTAGAGACGCTTCATGACATCCAATGCATGTCCTCAACAAGTTACGGCTCCAGAGGTTGGGCTTGGTGCGGCTCCAGGGCTGAACCCTGAACAAGCCCTACACAAGAAACTTCACCCCTTAGAAACAACACTTATCCTATAAACCTTAATTAAAACCTGAAGCAGTTTACAGGACTCCGGAGACTGCGGAGAAATCATTTTCCAGACCTTTTGACCTAAACCCGATTGCCCTAGGGATCTAAGGACTCAGATATTAAGGCTTTTGGGCCCAAAGACCATAAGGGGTCCTTTAAAGGGATCTATAGGGTTCAGGGATCTAAGGACTCAGATGTTAAGGCTTTTGGGCCCAAAGACCATACTACATAAGGCTTTTGGGCTATTTTGATCCCTAGGGCTTGTGTCAAAGTCGACCACTCGGATAGGCTTCGGCCGAGGGGCCTTCAGTGCATGGTGCCTCCTCGACCTGCGGAGGTGGGAGGGGATGAATCCCGAAAGACCTTCGGTTTTAGGGTTTAGAGTTTGGGGTTTAGAGTTTAGGGTTTAGGGTTTAGGGTTTAGGGTCTAGGGTTTAGGGTTTAGAGTTTGGGGTTTAGAGTTTAGGGGTTTAGAGTTTAGGGGTTTAGATTTAAGGCTACCTTCTCCTTGGAGCTTTCTCTATCAACTATCGCTTTGAGGGTTTAGGGTTTGGGCTTCATGAAACCTCATAGAGGTATTGCAGTACTTTCGCTTGAGGCTTCCAAATACCTTATCACAAGGCCATATATAGATTAACACCAATGGTATGTTACAGAAGGCGAGGGTGTCATAAAAGGGTTTCTTACCTTCACTATGTTGGTGGTTCCTTGGTCTAATATCAGTATAAAACACCCCAAAGTCCCTATTCTAATTAATTATTATGTCACATAAACCCTGAACCCCTAAACCTTAAACCCTGAACCCTAAACCTTAAACCCTAAACCTTAAACCTTAAACCCTAACCCCTAAACCTTAAACCCTAATCTTTAAAGTAAAAGCCAGAAAGTTGGAATATGATTATCCTAAACCCTTTATGGTAAATTACAAGGTATCCTACCCTGAAACCATATTCCAACTTTCCGGAGTTCCCTTTACCCTAAACCCTAAACCCCATAGATCCCCTTTAAGGAACCCTACAGAGCCCTTAACGGAGCCCTTAAAGGAAGCTTTAAGGAGCCTTAAAGGCAAGGGTACAGGGTGCTTCGGCTCGTGGTCTTGACTTCAAAGAAGACTTGGGCTTCGCGGGGCTGAAGTTTCAGTGATCTTTAGGGTCTAGGGTCTAGGGCTTTAGGGGTTTAGGGGTTTAGGGGTTTAGGGTTTAAGGGTTTAAGGGTTTAGGGGTTTAGGGGTTTAGGGTTTAGGCACTGCCCCCCTTGCAGTATTAAGGTCCTAATTTATCCATATTTTGAGTATTATTCAACGATGACTGAGTGGGGATCGTGCCCAATTCAGTGATCTTCATTCTCCTAAGGGTCCAAACAGTTGATGATAAAAACTCTGTACTACCCATAATGAGGAGTATACCATGAATTTCCACAGTCTAGGGTCCTTAAGGTAATGCAGGATGTAAATCATCAACCGAAAGGACGGAACAATTGGGTACTTAGGTTTCGGATAGTAGTTTATGTAGGTTACAATTCGGGAGGGTATATGACTATAAAAAATAAGGTACTTGGACCCTTTGGGTTCTTCCTACTAAACCCTTCTTTCTCCAAGCCTCAAAGGACTTCATCAAAAGATGCCACAATCTGAAACCAACTGCATCTCGCCTCAACCCTAAAACCCATATAACACCAAACCGCAAACCTAAAACCTCCTCTTCTCTAGCCCTCAACCCGAAACCATAAGCTCCTAACTCTAAGCCCTAAGCCCTACACCCGACAAACCAAGGATGCCTCGTCCTGTACGCCGCGGGTGAGTCGCGAGTGGCGCACTGCTGTGACCCACAGGAGCCTCCCCAAACGGTGTGGCTTTAGGAGTTTTGGGATTGGGGGTTCCTTTAAAGGGATCCTTAAGGGTTCCTTTAAGGGATCTACAGGGTTTAAGGGTTCAGGGTGATAAGGATTTAAGCTTAAAGTTGCCGGGTTTTGGGATTAGGGGTTTAGGGTTTTCAGGGTTCAAGCTTAAAGTCTAGGGGTTCTGGGATTCGGGGTTTAGGCTTTAGGGTTGTAAAGTTTAGGGTTCGGGGGTTGAGGTGCTGATCATGGTATAGGGCTGCACAAAGCCTCGTGGAAGGCTGTTGGGCTGAAAACACATGGGAGTTTCGGAAAATAGGGGACCCTAATATAGTACCCTCAGTAGTAGGATCCTTATTATAAGGAGCCCCAAAATAAGGTATCCCTAATTTCGGAAACTCCCACATGTCTACGATAGATTCTAATGGAAGCCCAGAGAGAGCTCCGTCAAATAAATGCACCGAGGACCAAATGATCCTGACAAGTAGGGACCCTTTGAGGGGTTTCCTTGAAGGGGTTCCTTTGAAAGAGCTTAGGTTTAGGGCCTTCAAGACCACATGACCCTCAAAAGTAGGGCCCTCCGGTTGATGACATAAATCCTGCATGACCCATGGTAAGGAATATACCATAAGTCCCATAGCTTAGGGCTTAGGGTCCTTAAAGGTAATGCAGGATTCATATCATCAACCGTATGAAACCCTGTATGGTATCTGATCCTTAAACTGTTTTTGGGCTCAGGTCGTCTTTACGGTACAGAAGCAGTCGAAGAGCGCAGCTTCCAGAAACGGCCCAAGCCAAAACAGCAAGAGGATGAAATCCCTGAATTCAACGGTTGAAACCATGGGCCCCTGGCATGGGCCCTTAGCCTTGGGACCCTTATATACCTACTACATACACTGTAGAGACTCTTAAGGGCCCCTGGAACCTCCTCAAAAAGGCGTAAGGGTCCATATTAGGGGCCCATACTTCCAGCCTTGGATGAATGGCCCTAAACCCTAAACCCTAAACCCTAAACCGTCTTTGGGCATCTGAAAAGCTACTAAACTATCGGATCGCCTGGACCCTTCTGCATAGTAGTAGCTAGGGTTCCTTAAAGGGCTTCTTTAAAGGGATCTATAGGGTTCCTTAAAGGGATCTATGGGGTTTAGGGTTTAGGGTCTACTTGGAGGGGCAGGGGACGTAGTAAGTAGGTTAAAAGTAGAGTTATAATTGGGGTATATAACTCCATTCAGGGTACTTATAACTCTACTTCTAACCTACTTACTAAGTCTTCCAAGTACAACCCCCCTGATCGACTCTCAAACTCTTTTAGGCTCCTTCATATGAATTCCTTGTATCAGTTCTTCCAAAATGCTACAATTATTTAGGGTCCAGGTAAACCCTAAACCCGAAACCCTGAACCCTGAAGCCTAAACTCAAAACTCCAACAGAAAGCCCCGGCCTCCACGACAATCCCCAGATCACTGAATCCAAGTTCAGAGTGAGGTGAGCAGAAGGCCTTAAGGCTTCGGAGTTGAGGGGTCTGGGGTTTAGGGGCTTAGGGGGTTATATCGCCCTGCACGTTGCGGTTAAAATTCTGGGCTATACCTATAATTCTCCATTGTAATTCCGTCTTGTGGTTTCCATTTAGGATCCTGGAATATACCTAGAAGGAACTACAACGGAGCTTATGGGTAAGCCCCCCAGACCCTAAACCCTGAACCCAAACCCTACTAATCCCTGATCCAAGACCCTAAACCCTAATCCCTAAACCCAAACCCTAAACCCTAATCCCTAAACCGAAACACTAATCCCTAAACCCTAAAGAACCCACACTAATGACCAAAAAAAGGTTTAAAGTTCAAAGGCAACCGGCTCTTTTACTCAGGTCGCCACTCCTCTGACACCAGCTCCGCCGTAGATGTGGCATGCGGGAAGCCCAGCGGAACCTCGAGTTTTTGGTTTGGGATTTCGGAGTTTAGGTGTTTGAGGAAGGGCCGTCCTTGTAGGCAGAATACGCCCTGTGCCCTAGCCATTTGATAGGCATTGGGCTACTTTCATACGTCCGTCTGTTCTTTAAGATCCTGTGCGGCGTGGCTCTCGAACTAGACAAAGGCTGGACAGTCCCGGAGGGTTTCGGAACCCTAAACCCCAACCTAATCCTAGATACAACTCACGGAACTATAGGCTTCAGCGTTTGGAACTTGGTAATCTCATTGCAGGTCCCAGATCGTCCACCCAGACCTCCGGTAGGATCCCAACAACAGATCACTTAAGACGCTTCCTGCAAACGGTGGTAGTAATATGGGGGGGGGGGGGGGGGGGGGGTTACGAATTTGGGGTGTTCTGCTTGCTAGATGCTCTGCATAAAGTTATTCTTCTGTAGTATAGAGCACAAATGCAGAGACATATTTGTTTTTGAAAACCCTAAACCCTAAACCCCGCTAGCTCCTCCATGCCCAAGTGGCATAGAGAACGTCGCCGGGCTCGAGGACAACATCTATGATAGGAGTCCCGAGTTGCTGCAAGACCTTGATGGGGGGTTCGGGGTTTAGGGCTGCAGGGTTTAGGGTTTCGGGTTTATGCCTTGAAGGTTCAGGGGTTTAGGCTTTAGGGTTTAGGATAAGAAAATAGTAACACATTATGTACTACCTAATTTTTATATATATATATATATATATATATATATATATATATATATATATATATAGTAATGGCTGAAGCAACAGCAGCTGTGGTGATGGCGATGCTAACTCTAAGCTAACCAAAAGGACAAGTCGATGACCCAGCCCAAGCTTCAAACGATGACGGTGGTGGTAACGCTGAAAATGATGACGATAATCATGATCATGATGACGGTGGTGACAGTATTAAGAAGAAGCGCTGGCAAGCAGTGGTAAGCGTGATTTTGATACTGACGAGAACTTGAGAACAGTAGCGATGGTAATTATGAACAACCATGATGTTTGCGATAGAGATGATCGTCGGAACACTAATCTCAATGTGCAAAGTTCCGAAAACCTCTACTCCTAGGAGCGACCAGTCGCGCTTTGTATCAAACAGCAAGATACCGGCATAGAGAGAAACATATACATGAATACATACATACATACATACACACATACATACATACATACATACATACATACACACATACATACATACATACGCAAATACATACATACATACATACATACATGCCTACATACATACATACATACATACATACATATATATATATATATACATACATACATATATATTGAGCGAGAGATAGAGAGTACGCGAGAGAGTACACCTCGAAGAAAAGCCGATCAAGTGTCAAGTGGCATCGCCATCTTTGCCGCGCCGCAGAGGATCCTCGTGCACTGCTCTATAGCGGATTTAAGCTCTACCCTAAGGCTCCCCAAGGGTTCCTTTTAAAGGGATCTATAAGGGTTCCTTTAAAGGGATCTATAAGGGTTCAGGGTTTAATTAGGGTTTATGTAGGGTTTGGGTATATGTAGGCTTCAGGGGTTTAGGGACTACCCTAAGGCTCTCCAAAGGGGTCATGGGCTTTCTGGGGGAAGGGTTTGGGCTTTGGGAGCTAAGGTTTGGAGTTTCACTACCAGGGCCCAGGAGCCTTAGGGTAGGGTTGTAGGGCTTGTCGTGTTAAACATGCTGTATACGGATCATATACCTTGGAATCGGAACCAAAGCACCGGAAGAAACGGCCTGGCTTCGACTTGTCGTGCCAGCGCTTGTTGCAGTAAACCCGAAAGCAGAGTCTGGAGTATATGCACGTGTGGTTTGAGACTTGACGCCCTTTAGGCTTGGGTCTAGGCCTGGGGTGTAGGGCTTACGGTTTTATTCCCGCAAAATAATTCACATGCTTACAAGCTGCCTGAAATATCGTGAGGGATATCTGCATGAAAACCCAGGCCCTGCGACCTCGGGCAAAGGAGCCCAATATCCCTTATATTAAGAACCATGGCTTAGAAGAAACGCGGCTTCTTGTTATGATTTAAAGTAAACTCCTCCCTAAGGCTCCTGGACCCTCGTAGTGAGATCCCAAACCTTAGCCCCCAAAGCCCAAACCCTCCCGCAGACAGACCATGACCCCTTTGGGAGACTTTGGGCTGTATCAAGGAGCATTGGGCTTTCTGGGCATGTCGCTGCCTGTCCTTTGCCACTGTGGGCGGGGCGAATGCCTGCCACCTGAGCAGCATGTCTGGGACTGACAGGGTTTAGGGTTTTTGGGGCTTTAAGGGTTTAGGGTTTTTGGGCTTTAAGGGTTTAGGGTTTTGGGGCTTTAAGGGTTTAGGGCTTTGGGGCTTTAAGGGTTTAGGGTTTTGGGGCTTTAAGGGTTTAGGATTGAGGGTTTAGGGTTTGGGGTTTAGGTTTAGAATTTAGAGTTTTGGGTTTAGGGATGGGAGAACACTGATCTCGAAAATGGCCCGAGTACAACGGTGTCCATTCAGAATTGCTTTCTACGCCCCACAGAAACCTTCGTTAGTCAGAGCATGTTCCTAAAACTATACAGACAGTAACCCCAGGGGTGCAAAGGACTTGACAATAAAGTACTTGGGTTCAGGATAGTAATTATGTAGGTTAGGATTTTGGAAAGTTTATGATTATTACGTACTTGGACCCTTGGGGTAACTATCATCATGTTGCCAGTCCTTCGCCGTCGTGCCTTAGAAGGAGCAACCTATGGGGAGTAGCAGAACTACTCATCCTCTCCGGTGTCCAACCGTTCGGTGCTTTCTGTCGTAAGGCTTCTCAAGCAGGTGCCTGTGGCTCATGTGGGTTGCATCTAGCGATCAAGATATCAGGGATGCAGGAGTGTGCAAGGCACTACAACGGATGAGGAAATCTATTGTGGCGCTCAGCCAATTTGCAACTTTGGGGTTTCCCTTCGACTTCTAGGAAAACTCTGAAGCCCAAGCCTTTTCACACAGCAAGCTCAAGCCCATCATGTACCTATGAGGTGCTCTGGCATAGGAATTGAACACCTAACCCGACACCCGCAACACACCCTGCGAAACGCCTGGAAACCCCTGCCACAACCGTGTGGATGCTTATGAAACCAATCGGTTGCACCTTGAGGACGGAATGAACCCTAAAACCGCTTTAGGTTCATAGAGCATATAGAGATTCATAATACAAGGGTGTATGGACCCTACTACATTTAAGGGAAATTTGGCCCTTTAGGCAGCCATAAATGGCACTACTTGGACCCTTAGACAGGAACCGAACCCTACGGTATCCCTAAAAGGAACCCTACAGTAACCTTTAAAACAACCCTATAGTAACCTTTAACGGAAAGCAGCCCTAAAAGAGCCCTATAGTCTTCCATAAAGGAACCCACAGGACCCTTAGGGAATCTGTTGCAGCGACCTCTTCCGCCCTGTGGCTTGGAAGATCAGAACGTCCTGCCGATCCTCAGCTGACCCTAAACCCAAGGGTCCAAGTGCGTTTAGGGTTTAGGGCCTAAGGTAGGGCGTAGGTTCAGAGTTTAGCATCCGCTGGTTGAAGAGTAAGCCCTAAATGGTAAACCCCATGGGTCCAATTACCTGATAATCATATACTCTCCAATATACTATCTACATAACTACTATCCTCAAACCCAGTACCTAATTAGTGGGTCCTTTGCATCCTTGTGGTAAACCCTAAACCCTCGAGACTTAGGATTCAGGGGACCCTCCTTAAAGGAGCTCTTAGAGGAAGGACCCCAAGGGTCCAAGTACCTGATAATCATATACTCTCCCAAATAGTAACCTACATAACTACTATCCGAAACCTAAGTACCTGACTATTGGGTCCTTGGGACCCTTTGGGGGGGGGGGGGGGGGGAATCTCAGGAGTTTAAGGGTTTAGGGTTTGTGTTTAGGGTTTTTTGGGGTTTTGGATTTAGGGTTGACGGTACTGTTATGGAATTACCATCCATATTGCGGCTTTATAGGGCCTAATTCCGAAATGGTGGCACATATGGAGCCTCTGGGTTTCCAAATCGTGCCATTCGACCGTGACAGACCGCTACCCCTAAATCTTAAACCTCATCATAGACTCCGACACTCGAAATTCCAGGATCCTAGTCCTTACCCTGTCTTAGGGGGTGAGTACCCTGGCCCAACATAGGTTATCCTTTCCATATCTGCTTCATGTAAACCTCAAAGGGTTAAAGGTTACCCACTCAGCTACCAAGTTGTAGTTGAGGCACCGGTATTATCTAGGATTAGGGTTTAGGGTTTAGACTTTGTTCTCCAGGGTTTGAGCTGCATGTAATCCCCACTAAACCGTAGAGACACTTAAGAGCAGGTTTGGAAGACTTGAAGGAACATTCAACGGAACACTTGAAGATAAACATTCTACCTAACAAACGAAGCTTCTGCCGCGAGTCTGTGTGCGCAGGAACGGACACCTCCAATCCAGGACCAGTGATGTAGGCCTCAGGCGTGCAGCAACTGCATAAATCCTTGGATAATTGGAATAGGGTTTTGGCTATGAAATACCATTTTAAAGGATGAAGATCATTACAAACATTCACCAGCCAGGATTCCATTTTATCCAGCAGCGTCCCAACATACTTCGATTTTGGCCCTACTTAATGGATCATGGGACTTCGTAACTGGGGTTATAAATACGGTAACTATACTTGGTTTCCCCAATTTGGGCACTTATATCCTTATACTTACTAAGTCCCCTGATCCTCCAAGGAAGGGCTGGGCGCCTTAGACTGCGAAGCCTATAAGCGCTAACTCCAAGGGTCCCTGTACTCCCGAGTAGCCTATTGCAGGACTTGTGGGCCAGAACTATAAGCAAGACCCTGAACCCTAAATCCCTAAACCCTAACCCCCAAACCCCTAAAGCCCTAAGAATACTTGGACCCTTAAGAGTTGGGTGGCGGTATAAAAACAAAAATCACACGAACGCTTATAGGAAAGAAGACCGAAACCAACGCTCCTATTAACTGACAGTTTAAAATTCCGGGCCAGCAATAACATAAACGAAAAGCCTTGAAAAGTTACGGTATCCTTCTCGAAACTCATAAACCCTAAACCCCTAAACCCTAAACCCCGAGACCCTGAACCCGAAAAGCAGCCCTAAACCCTAAACCCCTAAACCCCATAAATCCTATAAGCCCTAAACCTAAAACCCTAAACACATGGCAACCCAAAGGGCCCTCACCTGGGGCTTCCGACGTTGGCGGCGGATGGCCAGCCGAAGGTTCGGAGCGATGCCAAGCAGAGCTGAGCCGCCCCGGACATGTAGAGGCCTGGGAAATGCTCATGTTCTCCACTATATACATATGTGCACATACCTCTCTCTCCCTCTCTCTCTCTCTCTCTCTCTCTCTCTCTCTCTCTCTCTCTCTCTCTCTCTCTATATATATATATGTATATGTATATTTATATATATATATATATATATATACAAATATACGCATACCTACATCTGTATAGAGATATATATATATATATATAGAGAGAGAGAGACATGGGAAACAGTTGTGCTTTGTTCGGTGCTGCTAGGGTTTGCGGCCAGGTATGCATCCTATGTGTATACCTGTATAAATATGTACATACATATCTTTGTGTGTTATGCTGATTTGCAGGCGGGGGTGGGTAGCGCTGCTTAGATGGCACATGAAGGCTGTATTTAAGCCTTCCAAGCTCTCTCAGTATGTTTGCCGGCTTCAAGCCATAATTTCCGAGGCTTTTACTATTTCATCTTCCAAGAAGCTTTTCAACAGCTTGTGCCGTTTCTTTGTATTTTGGGCTATGTAGGGGCTTGAAGATTTAGTAACTAGAATCGCGATTTTTGAGCATATATTTAATACTGCTCTAGACCGGGACTACAAAGGAATACTCTTGCCTACGGGTACTTGGAGGTGCAGGAGACTTAGTAAGCAGGTTCTCAGTAGGGTTACAATTGGGGTAACTCCATTTAGGGTACTTATAACTCTACCTATAGCCAACTTACTATGTCCCCTGCCCACCCTATAAACCCTAAACCCCATGGATCCCTTTAAGCAACCCTATAGATCCCTTTAAGGAGCCCTTTAAGAGCCCTTATTAAAGTCCCCTGCCCCTCCAAGCAACGATTTCCGTCCCAACATTTTGGCTTTTTTGGCGGAGCTTTCTGGGTTCAGGAGTTTCGGTCTCTGGCTGCAGGGTTTAGTAAGGGTTCTTAAAGGGCTCCTTAAAGGGATCTAGAGGGTTCCTTAAAGAGATCTGTGGGGTTTAGGGTTTAGGGTCTACTTGGAGGGGCAGGGGACTTAGTAAGTAGGTCATAAGTAGAGTTATAAGTACCCTAAATGGAGTTACCCCAAATATAGCCCTACTTATAACCTAATTACTTACGAAGCCCCCTGCCTGTCCAAGTGGCGATGGATTCAGCTGCTAATGTTAGCTACGAGGTTACCGTTCTGAGGCTAGGGTTTATATGGCTCAAGGTTGAAGCCGAAAGTTCCAGGTGTTGGCGGTTTGTGGTGCTATACTATGGACCCCCCCCACAATAGTATTCCGAGCGGTCCAGACCCCTATATTACCAAGCTGAGTTGAACATCACCTGTGGCAAGCCCTCCAGGGCCCTACTTAAAGGATCATGGGACTTAGTAACTGGGGTTATAATTAATTAGGGTAGCTATACTTATAACCCCACTTAGGGTACTTATAACCTTACTTACTAAGTCCCATGGTCCTCCAAGTATAAACCTTACAGAAAACCCGGGAGGGCCTGGGAGCTTTGCTAGAGAAGCACTGGCAGCCGCTTTCGGGAAGGCTCAAGGCTGGGTACCCAGACCTTCCAAAATCCCTTAATTAAGGAGTATACTTTAAATTATAGTAGGATCCCATATATGATTCAAGGTATATTCCTTAATTAAGGAGTTTTGGAAGGTCTGGGTGCGTCGGGATTGGGGTCATTGTTGGCATGCGAAACGCTGACAGCCGCTTACTAGGTGGTTATGCGGCCAGCTGTGGACGGCTCTGACGTGAAAATGGCGGGGCAGCCTGCCAGCTAAGCCAGAAACCAGTCACCTAAGAAACCCAACAGAGAGTGCGGGTTTCGGTCGTCCTCCTTCGGAACACTGGCGACAGCCTTCTAAGTAAGCACGTTTGCTAGAAGCGATGGGCTTCTGCCATCGACAACAAGCGCACTACTTCCGTGTGGTTTCCCTCAAGAGCCCGAGCCAGGGGCGTGTACTTCCAAGAGTCAACTTTCTCGAGCTCTACACCAGCTATGATCAACAAACGCACGATCTCAAGGCGACCTGCGCTGGCTGCCAGAGTCAAAGGCGTACCTTGAGCACTGCTTTTGTCTTTGTCTGCACGAGCCACCTTGGCTGACTTCTGAACTCCTCCTACAAGTTAAACTTTTAGTCTCCTTATTATAGTTCAAAAAGAAACCCAAAAAGTTAAAGTCCGAAGAGCAAACCAGAAGAACACCAAGCCACAAGCAGAAGTGTGACCATCTCCGCACGCCCCGTGCCAGCGGCCATACAAAGAGGTGTTTTGCCCGTGTAAGGGCACGGCATGTCTGCATCCGCCCGCCCGAGAAGCAGCAGGTGCACCAGGTCTGTGTTGCTGCACCAGAGTGCTTGAGTTAGAGGTGTGTACATGCGATCGTCGACCTTGTCCAGGCTGGCACCAAAATCGATCAAAATTTGCACGACTTCCGCTTCCCCGGCCGCCACTGCCGTTGTCAAAGGCGTTTGCCCGGCGCTGATTCGCTCGATGTCGGCACCGGCCTCCAAGAGCAAACGCACCTTCGGCACCCATCCTTCTTCTGCAGCCAAGCAGAGAGGCGTCTGTTGACTTTCGGAGCAAAGTGTGCCAGTGTCTGCGCGGGCAGCTAGCAGAACATGCACCAACTCGGCACAGCCAAATTCCACTGCGGATGCCAGTGGAGTGTACAAGTCTGCGTCGGTCTTATTCAAGTCAGCTCGGGCCCCTAGCAACATCTCCACAATCTGCACGTGGCGGTCACTGTCACCTGCAGCTGCCCACGTAAGCGGCGTTCCCTGGTCACTAACTGAGTCTGTTTCAGCGCCAGCTCCCAGCAGAAAGGACACAATCTGCACGTCACCGTTTCTACAGGCCTCACATAGAGCGTCGGGATACAGAGCACTGCGAGCCTCCACGAGCAGGCGTACCATCTCCTCATGGCCGTGGGCAGCAGCGAAGCAGAGCTGGGAATAGGGACGATTCAATGTAGAATTTGGGTCTGCAGGCAGTAGCAGCATGTCCTCCACAAATTTCATCCGGCCATCGTTCAAAGATTGTTGGAGCTCAGTCGTTTGCTCGTGGGACATGTGTGCAAAAGGTAGCAGCAGCAGCTGAATGTCTTTGATAAACGAGCCCAGCTTCACATCATCAGCAAGAGGCGTTCCCTCATGCAGAAGACGCTGCCTAAATCGCGGCATCCCACAAAGCGTCTGCAGATGCCGTTTCAATGACAGCACATCTGTCAACTCTTCTTCAGGTAGCGAGATTACCTTTTCACCAGAGATCAGCCAGACGTGCAGCAACTGATGAGCCGGATCCATGGGGTGGTACGTCATTCCTGCCCCCGGTTACAGTGACTTACCTTAGCCCCAGATGGTTTCGGGCTTTAGGTAGAAGCCAGAAAGTTGGAACATAATTGTCCTCATACCCTTAACGGAAAGTATAGGGATCCCAGCATCAGTCATCCTACATCCATGTTCCAACTTTCTAGGGTTCACTGTAGTATATCAGCTGCAGATTTATGGGTCAAGGTGTATTCTTACGAAGAGCAACCCTGCTTTTTAATGGTATCGGGGCCTCTTTCTGCAGGGACGGAGGGTTTAGGGTTTAGGGTAAGACCAACCGGCTCAACGACTTCTGGCACATGGCTGGCTTGAACCAGAGCTGCGAACACTGTCGAGGTTTTGTGCCTGGGTTGTTTTGGCTTAGGGGAAAGAGGCAGACGGCATGATGGAGCACTTTTCAATACACACTCATTTCAGTGACGGCAGCTTACAGCAGCGTACGACGGGCCACATGCCAGTCCACTATTTCGGCAATCGCATGAAGTTCGGAACGTTCTTCCCTACTCCCTAACTAAGGCTCCTGGACCCTCGTAGTGAAACCTTAGCCCCCAAAGCCCAAACCCTCCCCCAGAAGGCACCATGACCCCCTTGGGAGCCTTTGGTTAAGCCCAGCGTGAAATCATGAAACTCGAAAGCCCTCAAACCTACAAAGCCTCTTTGGCAGGTTGTCAAAATTAGGGTCCCTGTTTGGGTACCCTAAATATTTGGTGCCGTATTATATTAACCCAAAAAAGGACCCTAAATTTGACAACAACCCATATACCCTAAACCGTGTTGTGCCACCCTTTTTGTTTTTATCGTCCGAGGCCTGGTGAAAAGAGCCTATCTCTGGGTACGCCAAATAGTAGCCCTAAGGGTTCAAACAGTCATCATATTGTGGGATTCTGGACCTAAACATTAAAAACGCCCAAAACGCCTAGGATAAAAGGAATACTAGGAAACTGACGGCAACACTTTGCAGTGCGAAATTCTGTGTTCTCCGTTGCTAAACAGCCCATCGTTTGGGCACCCGGAGCTTTGGGAAAGCTGCCTAAATACCCGAAGCATACAGCACGGTCCTTGGGCACAAAAGCCTGGCTATATGGGAGTTTCCGAAAATAGGGGACCCTAACCCTATAGCATCCTTATAGCGTAGCCTGATAACAGTAGACCTTTAAAGTCCCTTAAAGGAACACCTATTCTATTTGGGAGTTTCCGAAAATACGGGACCAATGTTAGTAC
Source organism: Symbiodinium sp. CCMP2592 (assembly GCA_905221615.1). Classification (NCBI taxonomy): domain Eukaryota; class Dinophyceae; order Suessiales; family Symbiodiniaceae; genus Symbiodinium; species Symbiodinium sp. CCMP2592. The sequence continues at coordinate 1,786,236 of CAJNDT010006135.1, forward strand.
CCTGAAGAGCAGGATCCTTGTTATAAGGACCCCAAAGTAAGGTACCCCTAATTTTCGGAAATTCCGTGCCAGGAGCTGTAAAGCTCATCGTTAGTAGCAACCTTTCAGTATCAGCTTCGCTGTGTATTCCGTCAATTTTTTTTTTTGAAATTCCCATATGAGTCCTTGGAGCCCTAGGGTTAGAGCAAGCCTGCAAGGAGTGCTTAGGGCTGAGAGCACGGCCGGCATTGTTGGCATAGACTGTGGCCCGGGTTATTGCTTCCCTGACGGGGCCTCACGAGTCAAGAAGTTTAGGGCTTAATCATAGGGATCCTTAGGGGTGGAGGGGGAGGGGGGGTAGGGGGCCTTAAGGCCCATAATAAGGACCAATAAGGCCTATTTAAGGAAATATAGTCCCCTACACCCCTCCCCCCTACACCCCTAAGGATCCCTATGAGTTTAAGGAAGTTTCAGGGATTCATGGGAGTGCTATGGGCTTCCTTCAACCGTAGGAAATAGGGTTTAGGGTTTTAGGGCTTTAGGTTCCGCTTGAGGGTTTAGGAGTTTGGGGCTTAGGACTTTACGGTTTCGAGTTTAGGGCGTTGCTGGTTTACTAGACCTAAGAGTAACCTAGGAATAAAAAGGGTGCCCTTTTTGGTTTAAAGGGGCTTATAAGGGAACCTAAACCCTAAAAAAGGGAATAAGGGCCTACTCTGGGTCCTAGTTTAGGGCTTGGTTGTCAGGGCAAGGTTCTTGTGCATTTTGTCTTGTGGGTTCGATAAGGGGTTTCGTAGGGGTGTCGTAGTGGCCTTGGGTTTAGGGTTTAGGGTTTAGGGTTTAGGGTTTAGGGTGTAAGGTTTAGGGTTTAGGGGTGTCGTAGTGGCCTTGAGAACTAAAACACTGTCTTCAGATAACCAGGGACTACATATAAGATACGAATGATATTGCCAACGACTGCACAACCCCCGCGTACCCGTCGCGGCATACTCTCGACGTCAGAAATCAAATATCGCATTCCGCATCACAAACAAACCCTAAACCCTAAACCCTACACCCTACACCCTAGACCCTTACTAAACCCTATAAACCCGTAACCCTAAACCCTAAAGCCTGTCTGCTTCAACCAGAGGAGTCTACGACTCTGGGAATCCCGAACGTTCCAAGAAGCCTGAACTTCGATCCCCTACCGTTGATGATAGAAATCCTCCTTTACCTTTAGGACCCTAATTATGAGAATGGTGTTTTGAGGTTCCTCATTATGATTGTAGCATAATATACCCCCCAAACCCTACGACATAAATCCTGCATTACCCATAATAAAGAATATACCATAAGTCCCATAGTTTAGGGTCCTTAAGCTAATGCAGGATTTATATCATTAACCGCACCTCCCCCCCAAAAAAAAGCTGTAGAGTTACACTTTTAATTAATCCGACACCCTTTGAAGCCTGTCGCTCTTGGGAGCCCTCCCCGTCCCGATCAATTCTTTTTTGAGGTAAGGTTTAGGGCGAGGGGTTTAGGGGTTCTGGGTGGGCGCTTAGGTGTTTAGTATGACCGCCCAGCTCCAAAGCCAGGCAAAACCAGAACCTAAACCCTGAACCCTAAACCCTAAACCCCTAAACCCTAAACCCCTAAGCCCTGAACCCCTAAGCCCTGAACCCTAAACCCCTAAACCCTGAACCCTAAACCCTCAATCTACAGGGTGTTTGTGCTACTTGGGGCCAGGGATGGGCGGCTTCGGTGCAGAATATGGGCTTCCTGTGCTTGGGCTTGAGATCTGGATTGTTATTTCGCGCTTTCAGGGTTAGGGGTTTGCAGGCTTAACCCTAAGTTTCCATGTACCTATATAGCATGTACTTTGGCCCTAAAGTACCTATAAGGCCAATGTATATAGTATTCCGGTACTTGGACACTCAGGGTAAGACTATTCAGCCACTGCATGGTCTGTTGAAAAATTGAGGGTTTGGAAGGTTAAAACGATACACCATACACCTCGAGTTCCAAACCCTAAACCCTATATAGGGTGGTGGCTGCGACCTTTTTCTTGCGGCCGCATGCCTGCGCTGCGCTAATAGGGAATCATAGACGCACCTGACCTACACAACAGCAAGAAGAGACGAGCTGTCTCCATACTCTGCCTCTTATCCCAAGCCTACGATTCCGTAGAGTATATGCCTTTATACATGCTCAGCATATCACTTCGCAATGATCGTAAACGTGAAAGTTATGTGCTCCAGTGCAAGGAGTATTTCAGAAGGAAACACATCATCCGCCGTTGGGATAACGCTAAGTGCCCGGCCCAAAAGAACCAACAACCGGTACTTGAGTGTAGGACAGTCGCAAGGTGGGGCAGTACCTTGGGGAAATATGTGACACAAGGATTGTGGTTATTTTTGTTGAAACTGTTGTTGCTTTTGTGTTCCCATGCTTATCTGTAGTAGTACCCTAAGGGTCCATGTACCCAAACAGTATATACTATACTTTGGGCCCAATGTACCTAGATAGGGAGTACTGTAAGGCCAACGTATATACTACTACTTGAGCGCATGGACCCTCAGGGGTAGCTTCAAAGCAGGAGCCATGGGTCAACCTTTAAGCTTAAGCACTGTACCCGATTTAAGAGCTACCCGCAGGCTCCATAGTAGTTCCTTTTTGGGGCTCATATTGAGAATCCCATAACGTAACCCCCGAAGCGAACTACCATGCAGCCCACGGGTACATATGTCAAGCCCAACCGACCACCCAAACCCCCGAAACGGACAACAGAGAATCCCAATCTTGCCGTAACCGTTAGTTAGGGACGTGAAGCCTGGTTCCTAAATGTTCTTATAGCGGTTCACGTCGTCAGGATGCAATTATAGGGTCCTTACATGACCTTGCCACGCTTGTTAAGGCCTCTTGCTGATGCTTCGGGTGCTTTCTACTTGCCCGCACGTAGACGTAGTCAGAAAGATAAGTCCGCAAGCACGCTTGGCAGAGCGGACTTCGCCGCAAGACAAACACCAGCATGCATGAGGGTTTAGGTTTTTTTACTCCTTTTTCCAGGGGGCTTCGGTTTTTTATGGTTTAGGGTCTACAGGGAGTAATTAGGGGCAAACCTGTCCAAGTCGCAGCAGATAAAAAACCTTCGAAGCTTCTTCTCGCGCTTGCCAGCCTGCCTGCGGACCCCTTTGAAACGATTGGATATGCCAGCGAACCCGCAATCGAAGGCCACGCCGGGGAACGAAATTTGAAAAAAGCTCAATGCGCAGATCCGAGCTTAAGAAAAGCCTTGAAGATCCTTCACTTACTTGCTGAGTTCAGCAGCCCACAGTCACAAGTGTGTGCACTTCCATGTGCACTGCCAGCTTTATAGTTTATATGAGATATTCTCCCAAAACGTGTGAAGTGCGCCCACTCAGCTACTGAGCTCAAAAAGCGAGGATTTCCAGACAAAATGATAATATGCAACACTGGTTGAACAGGAGCAGTGCTGGTCATCCGGCAGCTGTGTGTCGACAGCTCAATCAAGGCTCGGCTATCCTGTCCTGGGCGGCATGTTAGCTGGGGTGTAGGGTTTAGGTTCTGAAGCTGGGACTTAGGTTTTAAGCTGTAACCCCAAGGGTCCAAAGGAAACAACTATAAGGTACTTGGGTTTAGGACAGTAGTTATGTAGGTTAGGATTTTGGAGAGCATATGATTATCAGGTACTTGGACCCTCGGGGTAACGGCCTGCAGTAGCTCAGGTCTTACTTCGTCTGTATGTGGACGCAATCTTCCAATTTTCCCAAAGGCTCCATGTACCCATATAGTCTAAAGTACCCATACAGGGACCCCTTTACGGCCAAAGTACCTACAATATGGGTACATGGAGCCTTAGGGTTTGGGTGGGTTGCAGTTTGTGTAAGAACACAAGCCTTGGTGGAGTTCTGAAGCCCTCCTAAAGGTCAAACTTTCAGCCTACGTATTTTAGTTCATATGGGTGGTTGTCAAAATTATGGCCCCTTTTTGGGTCCCTATATACGGCACCTATTGTTTAGGGTACCCAGAAAGGGACCAAATTTTGACAACTACCCATATGGAAACTTGAACAGATAAAGTCCCAGGAGACAACCGGAAGAACGCCAAGGGAATAGAACCCTGCCCGCTAGGAGTGCAGGCGAGTAACATAGTGGCCAAGCGCATACTCACATAGCAGGGGTTTGGGCTCCAAACATCTCCAAACACACTACTCTGAGTGGATTTGGATAACTGAAACCGTACTACCATTTGGGCACTTGGACCCTTGGGGCACCCTTGCATGCCCAGTTATCCAAACACACCACCATAATATGGGGCTTATACGGTTTATTATGCCGGGCTCTTACAAAACAACACATTCCTCAACAAAGGACTGCAGAGTGGGTTTCTATCGACTCAGTTACCGTCTTTGGCCCTAGGTAAAATCATACATAACTAGTAGCACATTACTTAGGTAAATCAGCAGTAACATGGAATCTCCCATTCCAATATCCCTTAATTAAGGAGCATACCAGGGGTCCCAGTACAATCAAAAACACTGCCCGTACTTAAAAGGTATTGGAAGGTCTGGACGGAAAGCATCGCCACTTGGAGGGGCAGGGGACTTAGTAAGTAGGTTATAAGTCATAAGTATAGGGTTATAATTGGGGGTAACTCCATTTAGGGTACTTATAACTCTACTTATAACCTACTTACTAAGTCCCCTGCCCTTTCAAGCACCTCTTGAACTCATCAAGCTCCACCCTTCGACATCTGGTCAGCAATTTACTTGGAGGGTCGGAAAGGGGTACCTATGAACACCAAAGTGTTAAAGGCTGCCTGCCCTAATAGGCCCTTGTCGTACCCTTAAAGCTTTGCCGAAGCCTAAAGCAAACCTGAAAAAAAGAAACACATCCTAGAATAAGCCTCATGGGTGTCAAGAGAGGAGCCCCATGCTAACTGAGGCACTTGCTGCTTTTGCTGGTTTCGGGCTTAGGATACCCAGTAACCTAAGAATAAAAAAGCTTCTCTTTTTGGTATTGGGTAACTTTATAAGGAACCTAGGACTACAAAAAGGGAATAAGGGTGCTACCGGGCATCCTAGGCTTGCACTTTAAGACTTTAGGGTTTCAGGCTTGGGGCTGATCCATGAGGGTTCGGGTTTAGGGTTTAGGGTTTAGGGTTTAGAACATCGAGAGCGTGCGGTGTAGATGGCTTAGGGGTGTCGGGGCTTCCCTAAACCTAAACCTCGGCACTCCCCCGGCTCCACCACTTGAGAAATACCCAGACCTTCCAAAATCCCTTAATTAAGGAGTATACTTTAAACTATAGTAGGATCCCAAATATGATTCAAGGTATATTCCTTAATTAAGGGGTTTTGGAAGGTCTGGGTATGTTATAAATCGAGAATGCACCGTAGTTTGCTCGGAATCCTAGATACGGATCCCTCATCTATTTGGGTGTCGCGGATTTGGAGGGCCAGGGAAAGTGGGATGGAGCTTCGCAAACTGGCAAGAAATCTTCCGAGATGGACAAAATATACAGACTTCCATATCACTGGCGAAGCCTCAAACCTGAACCCCAAACCCCGAAACACTAGGCCGATGCACATTCTGCCTCTCCAAGCGTCGGTGCAGGAGTATTGCTGAGATGCCAGTCGAGAAACGTTGCCCAATCCTTCGAGATTGACGGTTTAGGGTTGAGGTTTTAAGGTCGCGGGCTCAGGGTTCAGAGGTATAGTTTGTAGTGCAGATTCGAAGCCCACATCTCTCTGCAAGATCGCAATATGCTGAAAGCTTCTTATGTTTGTGTCTTCAACGCTTGACCATGGTTTAGATAACCACACCTACTATCTTGGTGCAGCCCTGCAACTCTGTTATCAGACGCTTTGTAAGTATATTAACATCATTAGCATAACATACTTACCTGTCTTTCCCTCTGACTTGCTCCTGAGGCACGGCTATGCCACCGGTGCGAAGCCCAAACAACCAAAGTCAAGTACTACTGTATCGACTGTAACTAGGCTTGGGACTTGTTGCTTCGACAGTGGCGTGAAGGCTTTAGGGTGCTACGTCTGCATGTCGATCAATCATTGCTAGGTCTGCTGTCCTGTAGATATCATTATATGTCTTTGCAACAGAATCGGCCTCAACCGTGCCCCTAAACCAAGAGCTGCTAACGATGGCGGTTCATCGCCACCAGCCTGCAGCTACAACCCTCAAACCCCAAATCCTGCACTCAACGTTATCACCGAGCAATGTAGGTGCCCTAAAACATGGAAACTGTTTTTGGGGGTATATTATACCATAACTATACTGACCCCCCCCCCACCCCCAACCCCATTCTAGTTATCTTACTATTTGCTTAAGAACCCCCCAAAAAATAAAAATTATAATCCCTATATTATCCCTATAAGGAATACATTTTTTATTTTTGGGGGGCTCTTAAACAAATAGTAGTATTATTGAGGCCCCTACGGTAGCCCGAACCTCGAGTCCAACCCACCCAAATCCCCAGAGCATACAGCCCGTGAGCCCGAGACACGACCTCTTGCTACTATTTGCTTAAGAACCACCCAAAAAATAAAAAAAATAATCCCTATATTACCCCCATAAGGAATATATGTTCTATTTTTTTGTGGTTCTTAAGCAAATAGTAGCTTGTAAAGTGCCTCATAAAACGCTCAACACAGTGTTTAGGGTTTAGGATGGCGGACGATTCAGGGTTCAGGATTTAGGGTTGAATGGTTTAGGCGTTGTGGCTCGAGCCCGTTTCGGCCCCTGTCTCCCTTAGGAGTAGGGTCCGTACCGGCATTCCCAACCCTAGCGGTTTCTGTGGACGCCGCGCTGAGATCTTCCCGTGGAGGGGAACTCCTGCACCCTGCTTTTCGATAAGCGGTGCAGCTGTTGGCCTATTTGGACCTGGTTTGGGCTGGTCCCTTGGCTTTTGGTCGCTGCTATTAACTTAGCCGACACTGGGAGGGCGCCCTCCCTCTTTTATTTCGGTCTCCGGACCTTATGCCCTCGAGGTCTCCGATCTGGGTTATCGCTTTTCTGGGCCTTCTGGGCATTTCTTTGATTTGGTGGGGCTCCGTAACGAGCCAACATACCGCGGACGCGCAGTCCGCCCTGGCACCGCAGACTCCGCCGACAAAGGAGTGCTGCACGCGCCCGTCTTCGATCTGGACGAGGTCGGCCTCCGGACAAAGCTTTGTTGAACAATCATCACGGCAGTCGCGCTCCTATGGCGCCGAAGACTGCCCCAAAATCGGGCAAGCAGCCGGCCAAGGGCTCCGGCAAAGGTCAGGAATTCCCCTCTTCCAAGTTGGAGTTTGGATATCCTGCGGCGCTGAACACGGCGCTTCAAGCTATTGGGGCCAGAGCAACCCAAGATCTTTGGCGTGGGCCCCAGCTTGGCGATGGGGATGCAACTGCCGAGCAACTCGCCCAGAGGCGGGCCAACCTGGTGTCCAAGCTGGCCAAGCGTGTGGAGGGCGATGCTCGTGCCAAGCAAGCGCTCAAGGAAGCGCTAGCGGCTTGGAGTATTTCGCTCGGCAACCACCTCGAGCAGCTCCTCACTCGCGTCCGTGCTCTCAGCCACAAACTCGACGAGGACCTCGTCGAAGCGTGCGGGGAGCTCGAAGCCCAGACCAGGGATGTGGCTTCCTCCTCTACGGACGACAGGATCGCGGCTGCCAGGGCATCGCTTGGGCCTGCTTGGAATGTCATACAAGAAGCCGAGGTGCTTCGGCTTGCGGCCGGTCTACGTGCCTTCGGCAGTGTGACGGCCGATGGAATGGCTGGTGGGCTGCTATCAGGACCTGCCACCAGTCATGCTCCATTCCCGGCCAGCGTCGAGGACTCCGAGATCAGTTTTGGTGGATGGATCCCAGAGCTGGTGCCACCCTCAGGGCAGGACTCCGGAGCAAGTTCGGCCAGCATCACGGGTGGTGCTCCTTCCCCCCCGGCAAGTTCAGCCTTGTTCCTTGCCGGGGATCGACCGGCCACTCGTTGGAGGAAGAGAGGCAGCGGAGCTGTGGAACGACCCTCCAAAAGCCCCCGTCGTGGACCTGCCGGACACCGAAGTCGGCGAGCCGTGGGTGAGGACTACAACTGGCCTTACCCCCCAGGGAGTTTCCCGCCCACGCCAAACAGCAGTGGAGGAGGACCCCGAGCTGATCCCGGACAAGGGCGCGCTACAGGAGGCATGGTGCCGCGCTTGGATGGCTATCCTGGCGATGGTAGCGGAGAGTGGCGACGATGTTGTCGGAGAGCTTTCTGTGTGCGACGAGCAGGAGACAGCGCTACCACGGCACGAGGACGACCAATCAGTGGACAAGGTGGTTGCTGCGGCAGACGAGCTGTGGAAGTTTCTTGTGCAGGTGGTGGCTGCCCCCTCCCTGGAACAGCTGGCAGCTCTACATGCACGTCTGCTAACCTTGCTCTGCAACCTTCGAAGCTGTTCCGGTGCCCTTCCTCGCATCCGCCAGGGACTGTTGGTCGCCATCCATGCGGCGCTCGGCAGTCTGCTCGACCCGTTCAGTTACGCGCCTGGCACTCTGCAGGAATGGTTACACCCATCCCTTGTGGTGGAGCAGGGCTTGATCAGACAAGGATATCTGGCGACCGAGATGTCCTCCAATGCCCATGCCCAGATCCTGTGCAGAATGCCTTGTCCGTTCCCCTTGGCCACAACAACTCAGCCCAGCTCTTGAGCGATGGAGTCTCTGTTGACATCGACCCTGCTAGTCGCGATCTTGGGGGCTACGTTTGTTCGTATCTCCCATGGATCGCGGCTAGCCTTTTCCTCGGGCGATGTCTGATTCTGTACATAGCTCTGTGCAGAGTTGTAGCGGTTTCAGGGAGGTTTATTTCGGCATATGGTCCCCGCCTTTCTTGGCGCCGAGCGTGGCAGCTTGGCTGTGTTCTCTCAGCAACCGCTTGGTGGGTTGCTGCAGCAATCGGACCGCCTGCCTCCATGATGCTGTGTGCCATAATCAGCGAGCTCCTGGCTGGCCTTCCTGGACTTGCCTTGGACTTTGGCTCTGCCCTCAGTTCTGCCACTCAGCACTGTGTTCGAGTCCTCCCTGTCATCGTTTCTGGACTCGCTGGCGTGTGGGGCCGTTGCTGGACTTGGCCCCGCGGCAACGGGCACTCTGATGGCGACGGTGAGCGGACATGGCCTTTCCTCTCTTTCTGGCATTCCCCTTTCGCTTTGTGTGGATGTGTTATGCCGGCTGGGGCCCGATCTGCCGGTCGCAAGGTACGTGGGGTGCGGTACTGTGCGAAAGTGCGACCACGGAGGTCCTGTGGCCCTAACTTCCATGTGACTTTGCTCCTGCTCTACCTCTCGGTCGCTGACGGAGCTACTCTCCGTCTGGGTGCTGCTGTCCTTTCCTCTTACCTTGTGCAGCTCCCCGAAGCAGTGCAGTTGCATGCGCATGGTTTCCATGAAGGCCTCCCTGTTCTCAGCACAGGTCCCGTCCTTCCCACTCCCAGTGCTGATGAGATGTGTGACGTCTATCCAGTTGGCCGGACTGGTAACTTGCTGTTACCACGTACTGACCGTAGCCGCAGGCATCTCGCTGTGTTTGTGGGGACACCTCCTGGAGCGCCTGTCCTCGACCCATGTCCCATTCCCTTTCTGGTTGATGAATGGCTGCATGGGCCGCTGCTTCATGCTAGGTTAGCCGCTGCTCTTGGTTTCCCTACTGGGGTCTTCGCTGTATCTGGGGTCCGCGGAGTTCTTCCTGGGTTACCGAGTGAACAGCTTCTCCTCACGCCAGCTGCTTGTTCATGGCGGCAAGTGTGGCTGCCCGTTGATTTGCGACAGCTTGGTGGCCGAGTGTGTATGATACAGTGTCCTCGTGACTCCACATGCAGAGCAATCGCCCAACTCGCCCTTGCTGCTCAATCCTTGACGGCGGAGGTTGACCTTCTTCTTGCTCGTTGCACGTGGGGCTGGTTGACCCTTGCCTCCCAGCCTCTCTTCTTGCAAGATGTTGACACGCTGCAGTTTCAGATCGGTCCGGCTGTCGAGGCGCTTCAGGGTCCTGTCGGATCGTCCCTTGATCCTCCCCTGTCTCTCTTTTCTGCGATGCAGGTGAGCCTCCCTACTGCTCCGGCCGCCTACGACGCCTTTCCGGGTCATTCGCATAACCAGGCCGTTCTTATCACACCCAATGGGTTAGTATACGTTGAAGCCCCGGTTTTTGCTGACGCCGCGACCTTCCGACGCATCGTGTCTACGCGGGCTTCCCCTGCCGCTACTGGTGGCGTGTTGCGTATCTGGCACCCACTTCCCTCGCTCCCTCTTGTCCAGTTTCTTGAGGTTCATTGTGCTGAGGGGGAAGTGCCGTGCATTTTGGATTTCCGTCCTGTGGGCTGGAGGCTGACTACTGTCTGCATCTCGCCCCCTGTCACTGCGCTCGCCGCTGTCACCGCAGCTTCACGTCGGGATCGCAACAGTCTTCCCCACGAATGGGTAGATCAGTGTGCCAGGGGTGGCTTCGGTCTTCTTCACAGGGAATTTTCTGTGCTTCCGGATCAGGTCATTTCAGGGAGCTTTCCGTTGGTGATCATGTTCTTTCCGCATGTTTTTCGCCAGGACTCCTCGTCTTCCTCGGAGGACCAGGTCGGCGGGTGGGACACTCCAGGTACTTCGGATACCATTTCCGCCCTTCAGCACACCCTGTTGCCTTCACCCGCGAGAGCTTCTGCGTCCGCCAGTATGCCTGCCTGCACCGGAGTTACACCCTCTGTTTTCCTTAATTCTTCGGTCCCTCGCGCTGCTGAGCAAATTGAGGAGCCGGCTTCGGACACGTCTGCTGCTGTCCACATGTTGCGAAGGCCCTGGGTAGTCCTTCCTGTCTTGGGGGTCTTAGGTGGGCATGCCGGAAAGCAACCTGGACTTGGCACGTGGAGTGTTGCTTGCTTCCTGCTGCACCTTTCTCCTGTTGCAGCGGTTCAAATCCACAGCGAACCTGCATCGCCACGTGATGCTGTTCTTTCTGCTGCCAGAGCTCCAGACCGCCAGATTGCTGCTCCTGCTGGAGCCCACTCTCACCTGCAGTCCAAGTGGCTCCTGACTGGTGACTTCGGTGATGGTCCTCTCTGGTTATCACTTCCGTCCCCTGACTCGGTCTTCCTTATAACTTGCCGTCTTTGGCTGCCAGGCTCCGATGTGCGCCTTGAGTTTTCAAGCACCGATCGGGCCCGTGATGTGTCTGCGGAGCTGTACCGCCAAGCCATTCGACTTGGACGATCTCAGATTGTTGCGGCGTCGGTCGGGCTTACGCTTGAAGCTGTTCACCTTGTGTCCCTGCCATCGCACCCGGAAGCAATTACGGTCCTTTTTGATCTAGGCAGGGAGGTTGTTTGCAGCGAACTTCCGTTCGACTATAGTCCGAATCAGGTTATTACTGCCGCTCAGGAAGCAGCCTCTAGCAGTGACATCCAAATCTTGAAAGGCCTGGCACACAGACTTCGCCACGGTGATGTCATTCGGGTGATTGTTAACTCCGAGCAACGTACGCTTGATGTCTCGGCGTTCACTCTCCCGCCTCATGTCGCCTCCGCCTCTCGGTGGCTTCGGGAGTCGAGGGTGGTGTCCTTCCTTCATTCCGTTGAAGGGGTGCTCTCTTTCGAGGTTCCGCGGTCGTACGCCCTTGACATCACTGTGCTGAGCACCCTCCTGCATAGGCCGTCATGTCTTTGTTGAGATCCCTGGGGCGGATGCCCTCCCACATGCAGCATTTTGTGTTGCTCGTCCGGGCCAAGACTGTGTTACTTATCGCCTGACTGATGCCTCTGATCCTTCCGCTGCAGGCCTTTTTCTAGCCTTTGCAGGAGTTTTCGAGTCCTTCCCTGTCTTTCTCGACAGCCTTCTTTACAGCAATCGCCCTGCAGCTGTCTTGCTACGTCGGTTGCAGCCTTTTGGCTTGTCGGTGCTGTCTTGGGAATGTACCGTTATCCCCGGCCGAGGGGATTGTCACTATTGGCATGTTCATGTCCAGGCTGACCTTGCAAGGGCTCGCGACTACCTCCTTCATTTGCATTGGGAGCCTAGGATTGTTCGTAGTCCCCCGCCCCTGCCGCCGCCTCGGGTTCGAGTCTCTCATAGTGTTGGGGTTCAGACTAACGCTCCCTTTATCTCCGCTAGCACACCTGCGGCTGTTCTGCAAGCACCCCCGACCCTATGTGGCGCCGGGGTTACACCAGATTCCGCTTCCGAGCTTGTCGATTTCTGGTGTGATGCTTGGCACGTAAAGTGTCTTGTGGCCTGCGTGCCTGGATTCGCTGTCTGGGCCCTTCGCGAGGGGGGTCGCCTTGTTGGCATGTGCACACCTGTTCCTACATGGGAGGCCGTTGCCCAAGCGCTTTCTCTCTCCCTCTGGGAGCTGCCCCAGACCTTTTTGTCGGATAGTAATCAGATCTGGCCGTTTCCCCGGGACCTTGCCAGTGTCGTTGGGAGGTGTGTTAGTGTAGGCTATGACTCGCCTGAAGGGATTTCGCAGTTAGCGCATAATTGCCATTCACCGGTTCCGAGCCCACCACCCGCTCCACCGACTCTTGTGTCCCTTGCACTTGGGCTGACTTGTCCTGGGCGCAGCTTGCTCTTGTGCCTGCTGGGTCTCCTGGCGCTCCCTGTTGATTCGGTGCAGCTGCCTCTTGAGCCCGCCACTCTGGTTCCTCGGCGCTCTGCTGACGACATTTTGCATACTCGTCGTGACTTCACGCGGCCCTGCACCATGTCTTGGACGCACGAGCTTGGGCGACAAACGCATGGTTTTGCAGTCGCGGCGCCTCAGCTAGGTGCCTACGTTGAGCGCACTTCACCACAGTATGAAATCCAGCTGCATCTGTGGTTACCCGGGCAAGGCCCGATCCATCTGCGTGTTCTTGCGCGTCACCTTGACCTGCATCTTAGTGCATATCTTGGAGCCTTCTTGCCTGACTGTGAATATGGGCTCCATGTTGCCTTTGACTCGAATCCGCAGGTCTTGGACATTTTGGTTACCCCGCCATCTCCACCAATTTGGTGGATCCTTAGGGATTCCATTGGGTGTGAGTTGCTACGGCCAGTGGTCCAGCACTTTACCTCTCACTGCTCTTTCTTCTTTTGTGCCATTGAGCCTGATGGGGTTGTGCACAGTGTCGAACCCTCGGCTGAGGTGCGTCATATGTCACCGAGCCCCCAAGGAGCTAGGGCTCTCATTGGCCGTGCTCTCCCAGGGTTGGTCGGCCGATTTGTTGATGGCGTCCTTCATGTCGTAGCGGCGAGAGCTTGCTCGCCGGCTATCTTCGGCGGCCTGACCCTGCTTCTTCTTGGGGGGCAATCAGCTGCTATGCACCCGCCTTATAGCACTGCCCTGGCTACAGTCGCTGACGTTCCCCCGCCTGCACCTACTACCATGCGGATCTGGACACTCAATGTCCCCGTGCCTGTCGATCTGCCTTGGCGGCCACAGGGTTACCCAACCCGCTGGCTTCGCGAATTGATGTGCCGGTTACACCACATTGACGACCCTGGTGAATTCCGGTCTACTCTCTCCTCACCCGGCGGGACCGTGCAGCACGTTCTCTTTGTGCCGATAGTGCCCACCACACATCCTACTGCTAGATTCTGGCTGCTGCACTGGGGAGACGCGGCTGTTGTTACTTTTGGGCATACCCCTTTTCATTGGGATGTTGTCTCCGCTCACATCCGAGCCCTGTTCCCAGGGGGACCTTTGCCAGACCGTTGCCCAGCTCTTTCCTTTGCTGGCCAGTTTTACCCGCCTGGAGCTCCCTTGCCCGACTTCCCCTCTGGAGCTGTCATTCAGATCATCATCGGCGCCCTTGCAAGAATACCGGGAGACGATGATCCCTGGAACCCTGACCCGTTAGTCATTGATAGCCCCTTCTTCCGACATGTTCCCAGTCGTGGCCCTGCTCTGGAACCGGCCATCCGGCTTGACGGGCGTGGTAATCAACTTGCTGCTGGCGCCTTGCAAAACCCCTTGGTCGATCAAGGTGTCCAGACTGATCTCTCAGGTAACGGTACTGGTCTCGACCATGCCACCGTTTCCCGGGTTCATCTACTGTCCCGTGAACTCTCTTTCCATACGTCACGACTGTGGGCGGGGCTTGCGGAGCCTGACGCTGAGCCTGTTGGAGACTCCCCCTCCGTTCTGAGGCTTTCCTCCCAAAGCACTTGCGCTGCCGCCTCGGCCCCGAATGTCGATCTGCTTGATATCGGGGGTACTTCTGGAAGCCACAAGCTGGCTCTCCCGTCCTCCGTTAGCTGGTTCTTAGTCGGGGCTCTTCTCGGTCTTAGGGGGGTTGCTTTTAGGAGCGTTCTTGCTCTTGCCACTGTGAGCGAAGGCTCTATTATCTTCCCTCCGCCTGATTGTTCGGCCGAGGAGTCGTCTGATGAAGAAGGTCCCCCTCCTGTCCAAGCTGAGAACATTTCGGACGCTTCTGGGGCACCAGTCCCTTTCACCACTCCAGCGGGACCTCCTCCACCGGAGCCGGTGAACGCCCCCTTCCAGCCTCGCTTGCGCTACCTTCGTGCGGCCCGCCCTCTTGAGGATTATGCTCTGGGACTTTGGCCCTCCACTCTCGACAGGGAGCCGGCTGCCGATGAGGATGTTATTCGCAGGGTCCAAGCTGATTTGCTTGGACTCCAACGCGGCCTACGCACATTTGCCGCTGCCATCCCATTGGGCACGCCCTTTTGTATCCACAACCCCTTCACTGCCCGCCAGCAATGTGACATTGTGGAATACTCTGCTGGGCCTGAACTTAATCCCTTTGTCCTGTTTCAAGGCCATGCACGCAGCCGTGGTTGGGCTGGGATAGTCTTGCTCATGCCGCAGCCCGATGCCACAGCTGTGCATCTAATTGGTTGCCCCCAAGCACCGGGCAATGTCGCGGTGGGTGTCGTCATTGACGGACGCCTAATTCCTTGCTGCCTTCCTGCATGTGTAGCTTGCGCGGCGCTCCGAGCGCTTCACCTAGACGGCCAAGCATATGATCTCCGACCTCCGGAAGTTCATGAAGAAACTGCTGTTGTCCAATTTCGCAACGGCGACTGTTTGGCGGCAGGGCGCCGACCCTCCCGCCAGCTTCCCTCCCAGCAGGATGTGCAAGCCGCCGCCGCAGAAACCTTGGGGCGTGGCACCGATGCTGCAACCTCGGCCCCCGGAACTACTTCTGCTGCAGTCAGAGCCGCATGGTTGTGGGTTGGGCTCGTTGTCACCTCCGCCAGGTCGCCTGGTGTAAAGGGCGGAAAAACCCCCAGAAAGGGGCTGTGCAAGACAACTTCAACCGGGTCCTCACTCGTAATGCCAGAGAACCGCCGGTTAACCGGATCAATACCCCAAGGGAAGCCACCTGGCCTATGCATACCTAGAACCTCTGCGTGCCAGAGACAGAGAGCGAGCATTGCAGGCGCCACAGCCTCCCAGGACACTTGCCACACTCAGGCCTGGGCCCAGTTTCGCAATGATGACCCGGGTTGGGCGGCAGACTACTTTCCGGTCTGGCCGGGGCCCGCATTCAATGAACTTTCCGTCGTCCCTGTCGGCCATGATCCCGCCCTTGTCACCATTATGCTTGTCTGGGGAGGTCACCATCGGGCCACACTCACGCCTCGAACTATGACGGTTGCGTGGCTGACTTCCTTTGTTGCCCGTCATATCAACAGTGAAGTTGGTGGGCTTTCACTTCCCCACGGTTTGGCGGTTTGCGAATATTTTGATATCCCGCCTGCTGCTTTTCGGTTCCGCAATGGGGACGTAGTTTATATCCATGATCCCCCAGCGGACCCTGATGAGCCGTTAGAGTTTGTAGAGCCGTGGCACCTCCAGGATGGACTCGCGGCACACCACGCTCCCTGGGCAGTGGGGTTCCAACTTATGTTTCCGATTTCGGTGCACTTGCTTCGTCCTGAGAAACCGCCACTTCTCACGAGCATTCCGGCTGGCGAATCATGGTGTCCTGAAGCATTTTCATTTTCAGGGGACTTTAGACACCAATTCCCTGGCTTTTGGACGCCGGTCCAGTGGACGAGTGCCCGTGCCCTGCAATTGATGGCGGTTAACGAGGTTGCAGCTAAGGTTAATGTCGTAGCGGCTACTCCTGAAGGGCGGTTGTGCCGATCGGTTGATCGTGTTGTGTCTCGTGCCAGCCTCGCCGCTCAACTGAGGTTTTGCCCTGCGACGGTTCAGGTTGGCGGGGTCCCGCCATATGCCCTGGAGCAGGCGTGCGAACTCCGCAACGGGGATGTTGTTTTTGGGGAGTTCGCTCGCGGTGGCTGTGCGACTGCCTCCTGCCGCCTAGGTTTGTGGCTAGGAACTGCACTTGCTTTCTCACAGCTGCCCATGGCACGCCAGTTCTTGCTTGTCCTTGCTGTTGGCCTCTTTTATGGTGGTCATCCTGCGAGTTTCGGGGCCAGCACTCTGCTTTTCATGTCGCCCGCGGCGGCCATGATTCCACAGGCTCCTGCAGCATCCGTGGTAACCCCGGATATCCCTGCTGCCACTGTTAACCGAGTCACCCTCACTCTTGCCAATCCTTTTGCACCCTGGCAACGTGTTGAGGTTGACCCCAGTAATGCCTTTGAGGAGATCATTGCAGATGCACATCACACCCTGACGTCGTGGCATCGGGGGTTTGTTGAATCCGGGCTGGTGACCGATGGTTCGCATGTTCTGGTCCCGAGACCCGGAGGGAGGCTCACATGCATACTGGTCACGGGTCTAGGGCAGCTTCTTTGTGTTGTTGTGCCCTCCTTTCTTACTCCCCGCGATCTAACCCAGGCCTTACAGCTGCGCTTTGGCCGCAGGGTCAGTGTACACCTATCGCCCGGTCTAGCTGCGTCAACCCGGGATACCAGACCCGTGCTCGCTTTGCGCTCAGGTGACTTGATAGCTGTACGGCTTTTCCAGTCGGACCCTTCAGCGGGGCCACGTGAAACGCCCGTCTTCCTGACCTGGGGAGCTGCGCATGCCGCATCAGCATGGCATTCCGACTTTATTGTGGCACACGCCTCCTGTGTGCTGTTGTGGTCACCCAGCCGACCCGCTCGGGTCGCTCTCCTCCGACACCAAGCGCGGTGGAATGCTGCCGAGGCCACCGTTTGCCAACACGAGGATGCCTTGGGCGTATACCGGTGGGCGCCGTGCCACGGACACCTCGGGACGCCTCCTTGGCTTGTTGAGCAAGCCACTGCTTTTGGGCGTGTCAATGTCATTCAGTCTCGTGGCTCCACTAGGTGTGTCGAGATTGATAGAGGCGCTGCACATGACCTGTATATTCACGGGTTTTCCCTCCGCCCCGCCTCTAGTCAGGCTACTGAGGAAGCCAGTGTCCGCGATGGCGATTGGTGGGTTCACTCCCTTGCAGCTGGATTGTTTGGCCGTCGGTTCCCCGCGCTAGCCAGACTTTTGCTCCTTGTGTATGGTTTCAGTGGGCCCGCCCGGGCGGTGTCCTCAGGATCTTCGGGCCGATGTTCCAGTGTTGACTCTTCGGAAGCTCGCACCATTCGCACCAGGATGCCGCCTCGGCGGAGTCGCTCCCGTGGTCAGGACAGCTCTCACCGCTATTTTCCTGCGCGAGTCGATTTCAGCAGTGGTGAACCCTATGTCCTGCAGGCGGGGTGGCAGCCTGATTGTACTGACGGTCAGCTGTGTTTTGCCCGCTGCTTTCCAGGTCCAAGGCCTCTTACCACCCGAGTCCTCTGCCCCCTGAGGGGTTGGAGTGAATTTCATTTTGCTCGGTTGGAAGGACCATGGTCCCTGTTTGAAGCTGTTGGATCCCGACACTGTGGGGCCTGGGCAACCCGCTTCTTCCCCGTCCGTGGGGCATTTCCGTTTGCCCAAGTTACGCTTGCCCCGGTTGCTCCTTTCGGGATGGCAAGTGTAGTCTTCCACACCCTCAATGGCACTGCAGTTGCCTTAGCGTCGGTTGATGCGTCGCTCGAGGACATTCAGCGGCTGGCCGCCCGTCTCATTCCCTGCACACGGTTTTGGGTTGTCATTCCGCCTCCTTCCATCCGCGCCGCTAATATGCACACGCACATCCGCCTTCGCAACGGCGATGCTTTTGGCTTTCTGCCTGACTCTTCTCAACCCGGTTCTACGCGGTTCCCTGCTCTGCACTACCCATCCCTTGATCGGGCGCGGCAGGTTGCCAGCTGGTCGTTGTCCTTCAGGTTTGACACCGGCGGCCCCGTCACCCTGTGGACAACCTCCAACCGTTTTGGCCAGTTGGTGTATGTACGTGACAATGCGTATTGGGATCCTCTAGGCCCCACTTTTCGAAGCTTAGGCGGAGAGACCCTAACAGGTTCCTGGGTACCAGTCCTTACAGGTGACCTGTCGGACCTACATCTAATGTCCCGCACCTCAATTTCTGAAGCGCATGTGCTCTTCCTTCTGCCGCCAGAGCAGACACCGGTGGGGGTCTTCCTAGCCGGCTGCAACACCCACCGCATTCCCTTGGGCTGGCAACTGTTACCTGCCATTCGTTATGTGCGTGCTGGTAGCACGCTGAGGGACGGGGACGTCTTGGTTATCGCCCCGACTGCTGATCTTGTTTGGGACCCTTTCAGTATCCGGCCTCCCAGTTTAGATGATGTGCAGCCGCAGAGTGCCCAGCACACTTGGCATCAATCTCTGACCTCTGCCTCGCCTGGCCCTACGGCTCTGCTAGGCTTTCTCGCGGTTTCGGTGGGTCGCGCTCCATGGTGGTTAGGGCTTGCCCTCGGGGTTGTGCTAGGGTCTGGCATGGTGCCATCTTACGAGCTCCCCGATCCGCCCATCCGAGTCGGGCTGTACCCATGGCGTGCGCGTCCAGGTGAAGGCGACCTCCTCGATCTTTCGGTCCGCCCTGAATTGGATATTGTTCTGCTTAGTCCTTTCACAGGGCCTCGGGAGGCCGGTCGTCTGCACACCTCCGCTGCCATTACGGAGCTTCACACTTTGACGCAGGCCTGTGAGCCAGCATGGGGTGCCGATGCTGTGCCTGTCTGGCCGACTGCCGCCCTTCCTGCCTTGTTGGTCGTTCCTCGACCCCATGACCCCAGCCTCGTGTGCCTGGCGGTGTCCTCGTTGGACCGGCATTTCTCTGTCCTGATTCCCTGCTCCTCCACCCTGTCATGGTTGGGGGAGGCTCTCCGTTTCCTTCAACCCCTCCAGGCGCTCTCCCTGCGGGCACCTAGCTCCTTGGCCGCGTCGACGCCCCCTGACGGCGTTATCCGATGGCGTTCAGGCGATCTTGTTGTCGCCCTGCCTCCGGCAGCCTTCGAGCCTACCTACCAGCCCCCGTGCTTCCACACTGACGCACAGGTTCGGCATTGTGCTGTCTGGGCCGTCGACTTTTCGGTCTCTGCCCGGACAAACTTTATACTCTGGCGCCCTGGGGTCCGTGCAACCCGGGGACATGCACCCGAAGGGGCACAGTGGCGGGCCCTCGACTTTACATTTGCCGGGGAATTCTGTCAGCACTATCCTGGGCGTTGGGTGCCGGTACCATGGATTGCCCAAGATCATGCCCATTTAGTTGTGGTGTCCGAGGACCCGACATATGTCAATGTTGTCATTGAAGCTGACGGTAAGTGCTGGTGTGCACCAGTCACTGCCGTGACGGACGCCTGGCAGTTATGGACTGATGTGCCCTCAATCCCCACTCAGCCACGAGTGCTGGGTCTTTCACACCAGGAACTGCGCCAAGGCACTGTCCTCCGCAATGGTGACGTTGTGTCAGGAGCTCCCAAGGTCGCCCCGCTATCGGGTGGCGTTTGGGTTCTCCTCGCTTTCTTTCTCTCTGCCCGATTTCTACCGACTTTCCCGAGCTCCTTGGTTCTGCTTGCTGGCTTGGTTTTCGGATGGCACCATGAGGCTGTTGGTGCCCGACACCTTTCCATCACAGTTGGCCTCGCTGCCGCCGGGCAGGGTCACGTTATTGCAGTTCGGATGCATGACACACCTTATCCTGTAGGGGAATGTCACCGCCTCTGGGAGCCCTCCGGCTCTGTGTCAGGGCCGTTTTTTGGTCCTGTTGATCGCCCGCCTGAGGAGTTGCGTCATGCTGCTGTTGCGTGGTCTGACTTTACTCAAGTCCTGCCACCTCAAGATCCTCGCATAGTTGACTGGGTACCTGTCCCTTCGGATCCACTCTTTGTTGTTGTCTTGCTTCAGTGCCCGCCTGCGACTCGAGCCGCAATCTTGCCAGCCACCTGTCATGCTGCAGACCTTATCCGTGCTTGTCGGCGGTCGGTTCCTGATTTAGCTTGTGTTTTAGCCTCGCCTGAAATCTGGTGTGGCACCGCCACTTCCTTTACCCCAACTCTTTTCCTTCGGTCAGGGGACGTGCTGACCCTGGCATGTGCCGGCTGGGTTCCACGCCTGCGCTCTCCCAGTGGCCGCTATTGGGATACCTTCTATCAGGCCCGTAAATTTGCATTTTGGGGTAGCCCCTTTCAGATTCGTATGCCGGGCCTTCTGTTTGCGTGGTCGGCCGGTGATCCTGTTCCCTTGACGGTTCACACCGTTCAAAATGAAGTGTGGGACCCGGAACACTGCACATTCCGTCCCTCCTTGGCCCGGTACAGTGTTGACCGTTGGATCCCGGCGGCCCGTTGCGATCTGCTAGGCCTCCACCTTGTCCCTGAGAGTCTTAATCCGCATAGTGCACATGTTCTGCCTATGCAGCCACCCCTTCGGTTGTTGGAGGTCTCCCGTTACAGCACGCGGGGTCTGATTCGGGATGGTGATAGCGGCTCTCTTGGTAGCAGCGCTCCCTCCCCCCGTCTTCTGCTGTGCCTTGTTGGCCTTCTGCTGGCGCGGAATGCATTGCCGCTCTGGCCCAGTGGAGGGGCTCTCCTTTTTGCAGGGGCCTCTTTCGGGGCGTTTCCCTTCAGTGGCACCCTTGTCTTACCGGCTGTTTCTCCTGTTGCGATGCCGGTTTCTGCTCAGAATCTTCGTGTGGTGTCGCCCAGGTGGCCGCCGATTGCGCCAAGCCGGGGTTCTTTTACCGTTGTCGGGGGACCTCGCCGTGGCGGAGCGCTGCCCTTTTGGCTTGCTGCCCCTGAGCCAGCTGCGAGGCCTGTTGCCCAGACTGCTCCTGCTCCACCGGCATGGTCCGCGTCCTTGCTTGACTGTTATGGCCGTGCGTGGGGAGCGCCGGCCGATGACCGCGACCTCGATGGTTCTCCCGCGACTCCGGCGACTCATTGTCTCGATTTGCAGGATGCCGGGTATCATTATGCCGGCTTGGCCGCACATTATCTGTTTAAGCCCCTTCTCACCGACCTTCCTTCGTCACTTGCTTCCCTGCTCCATCAGGGATGGTGCCGGTTTCCCCGTTGGCCAGGCGGTGTTCCGGACGAAGTGTTCATTGCCACTGATGGTAGTGGGTTAGGCAAGGGAGGTTGGGCCCTAGCTGTGTGGGTCTCGTGGAAGGGCAATTGGTACCGCCTCGGCTGGGGCGCCGGCAGCCTTGCCTCTACACCGTGGCTTCCCTCGTTTCCTGCAACCCATCTTGACCTTCGTTCTTACCTGGGGGAGCTGAGCGCTTTAGTGTCTGCTGCCGCATGGTTTACGGTGTGGTGGGACAACATGCAGCTCCTGACCGGGAACGCGCCTGCCAGGATTACCTTAGCTGTTGACAACAGTGCAGCGCTTCAAGTCGCAGGGGGCCATGCTTCGGCGACAACGCCGCATGCCCGTGTCTGCCGGGCTCTGTGGCAGTCGATCCAGTCCCGATGTTCGACGCACTTCAGGCATGTGCCAGGCCATACTGGCAACCTCGTCAATGAAATTGCCGATGCCTTGGCGGGGTACGGAACTGCTCATGACCGTTGTGCGTCTGTCGGGTGGTGCCGTCTGCCGACTACATTTGGGGACTCACTATTAGAGTGTGCCCCGCTCATGTGGCTCTTGCCGCAAGCTCGCCTGCAAGAAGGCCGGTTGTGTTGGCGCTCACCGGGATGGGTTGATTGCCCCCGCACTTCCATTCAAGAGCCCCCGCAGATACAGCCGCAGGTGCGGCAAGATGACGAGCAGGTCAAGCCTCTTCGTACCACTGTCACTCTTGTGCAAGCCAACATCCAGACAATTAAAGATGTTGATGTGTCCTTCTTCAATAGGGATGGACACGGGCAGCGCCGCATCTACCTGGCTAAACAACTTCGAGCTCTGGGGGTTCATATTGCCTTTCTTCAAGAGTGCCGCAGCCGCCCGGGCCGGTGGTCCTCCCACGGCTTTCTCAGCTTCCGTTCGGGAGCCGAGAAAGGGCTGTTCGGGGTCGAAATTTGGATCCGCCCCGACCTGCTGCACCCTGCTTTGAGTCTGGACGACTTCCGCATCCGTTTTGCCAGCCCGAAAATTCTGTTAGTGCAGTGTCAACGCGCTGAGCTCCCGGTTACTCTGGTTGCAGCCCATGCACCTCATGCTGAGAGGCCGGACGCGGAGATTCGGCGGTTTTGGCATGATCTCAAGACGCAACTTCTTCCTGCCTGCAATCGCGGTACTGTTCTGCTAGGTATTGATGCGAATGCTGACTTTACGGGCCGTGATGAGGAAGAGACCCTTGTTGGCGACCTTCTTAATCTCCGCCCCGCCAGGCTTGGCGACGATCTCCTTCTGGCCTGTGCTCATGATACGGCGCTGGCTGCCCCTGGCACTTGGTCTGAGGTCTGCACTGGACCCACTTGGACCTGGCAGCACACAGGCGGGAAGACCCAACGCTTGGACCACCTGCTTATTACCCATGGCACTCGGGTCTCTCAGTATCGCCAATTTCCTGAATTTGACATCTTGAATGGCGAAGCCAGGGATCATATGCCCATTGTCATTACTGTTGACGTTTCCGGGAAGTCCGCAGGTAAAATGCATCCGCGCTGCCCCTACTCGGCTGACTCTGGTGCCGCTGTCGCTGAAGCTGTCTGGGACGCTCTTCACCAGTCCACACCTGGTAGTAGTGCGGAGAGAGTTCAGCAACTTTGTGCTGCCCACGCCCATGCGATCCGCTGCCTTCCTGCCCGGCCCCCTCTTCAAAAACGGCAACCTTATCTGTCTGAAGTTGCTGCCGGCCTTCTTGAAACTCTTCGTGATGCACGGGCCGAGGTTAGGCGGCTTCGCACCCTCTATCACCGGCAACTCTGTTTGGTTGCCTTTCGGACATGGTGCCGCCGCCGAGTGGAGTCCCCAGCCCTCCCCTGGGAACTTCATCAGGTCCGCATGATGATGGCGCATTTTGCACACGTTTGTTTCCGGCTTCGAGCTCAGGCTCATGCACAGGCACGGCTTGATAAGCAGGCCTACTTCGAATCCATGCTCCTCGGCGCAGTCGATCACTGGCATGCCACCGGGCGCCCTCTCGAGGCGGTGGCCAAGCTGTCTTGGGCGTCCAAAGGTGCCAAGCAAAAACGTGATGTTAGGGCCGCAAGTGGGTTTGACATCGATGAGCAACTCCAGCTACAATTCCAGCAGCAGGAAGATGGCCGCCCGGTGTCGGATGCCCAATTGAGTGCAGCCTTTTCTCTTTGGGCTGCTGAACCGCGTGGCGTTTGTCTTTCGGCCTTACCCACCCTTCTTGATGTTGAACACATGTGTCGACTCCAGCGCCGAGGCAAGGCCCCTGGCCCGGACCACATTCGTAATGAGGTCTGGCGAACCCACCCCGATCGCGCCGGCCGATGGTTGTGGCCTATGTGGGTTCACCTCGCTTGGGGCGAGGCCGAGCCACTTCACTTTAAAGCTTCTACTGTGGGAGCTCTCCACAAAAAAGGCCCAGCTCACATTCCCGCCAACTTCCGGTCCATTGCCATGCTGAATGGAGTGGCTAAGTTGTGGCACTCCCAACTTCGGGCCACCCTGGGTCAGGAAGTTATCGCTCATTACTTTCCGACTCAGCTCGGGGGTAGGCGAGGCGTGGACACCGGCCTTGCCCTCACTGTCTTCCGCTCTGCTGTCGACTTGGCTTCCGTTCATGGCCGGTCCTGGGCTGCCTTGTTTGTCGATATTCAGGCCGCCTACTATGAAGCAGACCGAACCTTGCTTTTCCACGGTCGTGACCTTGAACCAGCTCTTGCGGGCCTGCAGCTGCCTCGTCATGTTCATGGCCTGATTCAGGATGGCGTCCTAGCGGGTCTCGGGGTTCCCGCTGACCAGATTGCTCTCCTGCGTGACTGCGTTGAATGCTCGTACTGGCGCCTTGTCGGCCAGCACCAGGCTATCATGGCAGGTCGAGGGTCCCGGCCCGGGGACGGACTGGCCGATGTCCTGTTCGGAGCCTTGTTTGCAGTGATTTTACAGTGCCTCCATTTTGCGCTCAAGGCTGAAGACATTGTTCATGCCGCTTCCTCTGATGCCCTTGGCCGACCTGATGCATCCCTTCAAATCGCATGGGCTGATGACCTGTGCCTGCTTGTTGATTTCATCCGAGCCACTTGGGCTGTCTCGAAGTTGCGTCGCCTTTGCACTATTGTTCTCCAAGTTTTCGAAGCCTTTCGGTTCCGCGTCAACCTTGGAGCAGGTAAGACCGAAGCGCTCGTTCACCTGCAAGGAGCGGGGGCTAATGTTGCCCGCAAGGATCTCTTAACCCCTGAGCCCCTTCTTGCCCTCAGTGATGGGAGAGGCATTAGGGTAGTCCCTGAATATAAGTACCTCGGGGTTGTGCAGCGCTGCCGTGACACTGGCCGACGGGATGTCGAGGCCGCCGCCGCGCGTGGCAACTCTATCTGGACTCAAGCCTCTGGACTTGTCCATTCTGAGAAGTTGCCGTGGATGCTCAAGTCCGTATGGCTGCAGGGAAGGACCCTCCCTGCAGCGTACTCCTCCCTTGCCACTACTTTAGCTCGTTCTGAACGAGCCTGGGGACCCCTGAATGGTTTCTACGACAAATGCCTTCGCCAGCTCGTCGGGTCTTGGGATGCTGGGCACCATGTGGCCTCAGTCCAACTGCGAGCCTGTACAGGGGTTCTTGATGTTGAATGTGCTACGGTTATCGCTCGTGTGCGCCTGCTCTGCCGCATTGCCTCGGGCCGTTCCCCTGAGGTCTTTGAATTGTTCCAAGCCAGCTGGGATCGCGGCGGGGAATGGTCTTCCCTCCTTGCTGACGCGGTGCGGCGTGTTTGGCCGGCCTGTGGCCTACCGGCACTCCAGACAGGCGAGCCTACCCTTCTCTGTGTGCGCCGGCATACCAAAGAGATCCTCTCGGCCTGTCGCCGGATCAGTCGGTCCGGCACTATGCTGCTGGCTCTCCATCGGGCGTGGAGAAGTCATGGCGGTCCGCCACCCAAGCGGGTGATTGGTCTCGCGTCCCCTCACATATGCCCGGAGTGTGGTGTGACTCTCCCTTCGGCGCATGCCTTAGCGGCCCATGCCCATCGACTTCATGGGCGCGTTGCTCTGTGCACCCAGTACACGTTGGGGACGATCTGTCTGTGGTGTATGGTCGAATTCCATAATGCTGCGCGTCTCCGGTACCATCTTTTGCACTCACCGGACTGCGAGCACGGGCTTCGGTGCTGTGTGGGCCCTGTCTATGAGTATGGTACAGGCACCAAACGCCGCGGCAAACAGGGCCATGCCAGGGCCCCGGTTTTCCGTGTTGCAGGCCCGTGTAATGCTACCGCGGCACAGCGTCGTGCCGCCGAGGAGGGGCGTTGCTGCACGGACGAGGAGCTCGCTGCTGAGTTACGCACTATCGCCCCTGGTCCGAGCTTCTCCGAGGGCACTCGCTCCTCTCCTGTTGTGCCCTTCCGCCGTGTTGGTGGTTACTCTACTCTTCCCCCTGGCGAAGAGGCTAGTACGATCCCGTGCCCTGAGGTCTTGCACTCACCACATGCTCCTGTTGCTTCCTCCACCGGAGCTTTGGACTTTGGTTCACCCACCACCTCGGTTCGGCTCTCTTCCGATGACACCGCGGCTGCTTCTGCTCGGTACCAGACGCATCCAACGGAAAGGTTCTGCACTGTCTATTGTTTCGACGAGGCCCCTGGCGCCTCGTCGTTCTGCGCCCCCTCTTGCCGGTGGTGTGCGGTGCCTCCCGCCATCTGGTGTCTCCCGCCATCGTGGGCGCGGTGCTGGAAGCTCTTTCTTGCCCTTGAGTCGCTACACCCGTGGGCAGCTGAGACTTGGAGACTTTCTGCCTTTCTGCGCCAGGAGGAACGCCCCTCTCCCAGCGCCACACTCGGATGCCTGACATGCTTTGAGCAGATCGCGGCACAGCGGATCCTTTTCCTGCGGAGACTGCTCACCTGTCTCCACTTGCTTCGTCAGATTAAGGCTGGAGCTGCTCTGTGGTGCGCTGTTCCCTTGCCTGGCGCCTTCTGGGAACTTCTGCGCCGTGTCGTACCTCACGCTGTGGGTACATCGGCTGTCGCCGTGCTTGGTTTTGGCACTGTCGTTAGCCTCCCTGCGGTCGCCCCGCGGGCTCTTTCCTCTCTTGCCTCGGGCTGGCTCTCTTTGGCCTCTCCCCGTCGCTTGGCGATGCCGCACCAGCTTCCCTTGTAGTTTTGCGGTCCGAGTCCTTACGCCTGAGGCGTAGGTCTCGCCCCGCCGTCTTTTCGCTTTGCATGTAGGGCTGTAAGTTCCCGCTTTTCCAGGACCGCGGCCTCGCCGCTTTTCGGTCCGTCTCGTTTCTTGCACAGGACTAGAACCTTCTACGCAACGAAGAAGAAAAAGTTGAATGGTTTAGTGGCTTAGGATTGAGGGCTTAGGGAGTAGATGCACCCCATAGGATCCGCAATTAGAACTCCATATATGACTAGCTTAACCTACCAAACCCTACTTTTTGTAGGTTCTTACTACAAACCCTAATATGGAATTCTTAGGGACCCTACAACAAAGTAGGTTTCGGTAGGTTAAGGTATATGTGGCGATTCAGGGAGTCGTGTACTTAGGCCAAGAGGCTTCAGCTTTCCAATCGCTGCTCACGATACCCGCCTCAGGCACTGGAGTTTTCATACGGTTGATGATATAAATCCTGCATTATACCTTAAGGACCCTAAACTATGGGAATTATGGTATATTGCTTATTATGGGTAATGCAGGGTTTCTACCATCAACCG